>CM054802.1:3592563-3672914 GCA_028984105.1 Lavandula angustifolia
CAACGCAAAGCTAACTCTCGACGTAAAAACTTCTATCAGTGAAAATTAGGAAATTGGGCTTTATGTGAGGTATATTGGATGAGGAACACGAGGTATCTACGACACGTGTTATAGCGCTTCCTGCTGTGCGGTTCTAAATTGGTAAACACGCAATCCGACAATCACAGCCAGCCTATAGTCGTAGCCCTCTGAGTAGCTTCGTAACGACAGCAAAATGGATTCAAATGGATGAGAAACGAGGGACATATGGTGCTAAAAGCATATGCCTACAGGGAAGGCATAAGGTTTTCAGGCACAACTTCCGCGGTTTCTCGATTGACCCCGTTCTGATGGCAACGCGAAGCTAACTCTCAGACGTAAAAACTTCTGTCTGTGAAAATAAGGAAATCGGGTTTTATGTGAGGTAAATTTGATGAGGAATGCGAGACATCGATGACACATGTAATTGCACTTCTTGCTGTGCGGTTACGAACTAGTAAATGCGCAATCCGACAATCACAAGCCGACTCGTAGTCGTAACCCTCTGAGTTAGCTTCACAACGACAGCAAAATGGGGTCAAATGGATGAGAAACGAGGGAGATATGGTGCTAAAAGCAGACGACTACCAGGAAGGCGTAAGGTTTTCGAGCCCAACTTGCACAGTTTCCCAATTTTCGTCATATCTCCCTCGTTAGTCATCGGATTGACCCTGTTCTGATGGCAACGCGAAGTTAACTCTCAGACGTAAAAAAATTTGTCAGTGAAAACAAGGAAATAAGGCTTTATGTGAGGTATATTTGATGAGGAACGCGAGGCATCGATGACACGCATTATAGCTCTTCTTGCGGTGCGGTTCCAAACTGGTAAACGCGTAATCCGACAATCACTGCAGCCTGTAGTCGTAGCCCTCTGAATTAGCTTCGCAATGACAGCAAAACGGGTTCAAATGGATGAGAAACATGGGAGATATGGTTCTAAAAGCAGACGCCTATAAGGAAGGCGTAAGGTTTTCGGGCCCAACTTGCGCACTTTCCCGATTTTCGTCATATCTCCCTCGTTAGTCATCGGATTGACCCTGTTCTGATGGCAACGCGAAGTTAACTCTCAGACGTAAAAATTTTGTCAGTGAAAACAAGGAAATAAGGCTTTATGTGAGGTATATTTGATGAGGAACGCGAGGCATCGATGACACGCATTATAGCTCTACTTGTTGTGCGGTTCCAAACTGGTAAACGCGTAATCCAACAATCACTGCAGCCCGTAGTCGTAGCCCTCTGAATTAGCTTCGCAATGACAGCAAAACGGGTTCAAATGGATGAGAAACATGGGAGATATCGTTCTAAAAGCAGACGCCTATAAGGAAGGCGTAAGGTTTTCAGGCACAACTTGCGCGGTTTCGCGATTTTCATCATATCTCCCTCTTTAGTCATCAGATTAACCCCGTTTTGATGGCAACGCGAAGCTAACTCACAGACGTAAAAACTTCTGTCAGTGCAAATTAGGAAATTGGGCTTTATGTTAGGTATATTGAATGAGGAACATGAAGTATCGATAGCACGCGTTATAGCGCTTCTTGCTGTGCGGTTCTAAATTGGTAAGCACGCAATCCGACAATCACAGCCAGCCTGTAGTCGTAGCCTTCTAAGTAGCTTCATAACGACAGCAAAATGGGGTCAAATGGATGAGAAACGAGGGAGATACGGTGCTAAAAGCAGACGCCTACTAGGAAGGCGTAAGATTTTCGGGATGAACTTGCGCAGTTTCCCGATTTTCGTCATATCTCCCTCGTTAGTCATCGGATTGACCCTGTTCTGATGGCAACGCGAAGCTAACTCTCAGACGTAAAAACTTTTGTCAGTGAAAACGAGGAAATTGGGCTTTATGTGAGGTATATTTGATGAGGAACGCGAGGCATCGATGACACGCGTTATAGCGCTTCTTGCTGTGCGGTTCCAAACTGGTAAACGCGTAATCCGACAATCACTGCTAGCCTGTAGTTGTAGCCCTCTGAATTAGCTTCGCAACGATAGCAAAACAGGTTCAAATGAATGAGAAACAAGGGAGATATGGTTCTAAAAGCAGACGCCTATAAGGAAGGCGTAAGGTTTTCGGGCCCAACTTGCGCAGTTTCTCGATTTTCGTCTTATCCCCCTCGTTAGTCATCGGATTGACCCCGTTCTGATGGCAACGCGAAGCTAACTCACAGACGTAAAAACTTCTATCAGTGAAAATTAGGAAATCGGGCTTTATGTTAGGTATATTGAATAAGGAACATGAAGTATCGACAGCACGCGTTATAGCGCTTCTTGCTGTGCGGTTCTAAATTGGTAAGCATGCAATCCGACAATCACAGCCAGCCTGTAGTCGTAGCCTTCTAAGTAGCTTCATAACGACAGCAAAATGGGGTTAAATGGATGAGAAACGAGGGACATATGGTGCTAAAAGCATACGCCTATCGGGAAGGCATAAGGTTTTCAGGCACAACTTGTGCGGTTTCTTGATTTTCATCATATCTCCGTCTTTAGTCATCATATTGACCCTGTTCTGATGGCAGTGCGAAGCTAACTCTCAGACGTAAAAACTTCTATCTGTGAAAATGAGGAAATCGGGCTTTATGTGAGGTAAATTTGATGAGGAACGCGAGACATCGATGGCACGCGTAATAGTGCTTCTTGTTGTGCGGTTTCGTACTAGTAAACATGCAATCCGACGATCATAGCCAGCCTGTAGTCGTAGCCCTCTGAGTTAGCTTCGCAACTACAGCAAAACGGGATCAAATAGATGAGAAACAAGGGAGATATGGTGCTAAAAGCAGACGCCTACCAGGAAGGCGTAAGGTTTTCGGGACCAACTTGCGCATTTTCCCGATTTTCGTCATATCTCCCTCGTTAGTCATCGGATTGACCCCGTTCTGATGGCAACGCGAAGCTAACTCACAGACGTAAAAACTTCTGTCAGTGAAAATTAGGAAATTGGGCTTTATGTGAGGTATATTTGATGAGGAACATGAGGTATCGACAGCACGCGTTATAGCGCTTCTTGCTGTGCGGTTCTAAATTGGTAAACACGCAATCCGACAATCACAGCTAGCCTATAGTCGTGGCCCTCTGAGTAGCTTCTTAACGACAGTAAAATGGGGTCAAATGGAAGAGAAACGAGGGACATATTGTGCTAAAAGCATACGCCTACCGGGAAGGCATAAGGTTTTCAGGCACAACTTGCGCGATTTCTCGATTTTCATCATATCTCCCTCTTTAGTAATCAGATTGACCCCGTTATGATGGCAACTCGAAGCTAACTCTCAGACGTAAAAACTTCTGTCTGTGAAAATAAAGAAATCGGGCTTTATTTGTGGTAAATTTGATGAGGAACGTGAGACATCGATGACACGCGTAATATCACTTCTTGCTGTGCAGTTTTGAACTAGTAAACACGCAATCCGATGATCATAGCCAGCCTGTAGTCGTAGCCCTCTGAGTTAGCTTCGCAACGACAGCAAAATGGGGTCAAATGGATGAGAAACGAGGGAGATACGGTGCTAAAAGCAGACGCCTACTAGGAAGGCGTAAGATTTTCGGGCCGAACTTGCGCAGTTTCCCGATTTTCGTCATATCTCCCTCGTTAGTCATGGGATTGACCCTGTTCTGATGGCAACGCGAAGCTAACTCTCAGACGTAAAAACTTTTGTCAGTGAAAACGAGGAAATCGGGCTTTATGTGAGGTATATTTGATGAGGAACGCGAGGCATCGATGTCACGCGTTATAGCGCTTCTTGCTGTGCGGTTCCAAACTGGTAAACGCGTAATCCGACAATCACTGCTAGCCTGTAGTTGTAGCCCTCTGAATTAGCTTCGCAACGATAGCAAAACAGGTTCAAATGGATGAGAAACAAGGGAGATATGGTTCTAAAAGCAGACGCCTATAAGGAAGGCGTAAGGTTTTCGGGCCCAACTTGCGCAGTTTCTCGATTTTCGTCACATCTCCCTCGTTAGTCATCGGATTGACCCCGTTCTGATGGCAACGCGAAGCTAACTCACAGACGTAAAAACTTCTGTCAGTGAAAATTAGGAAATCGGGCTTTATGTTAGGTATATTGAATGAGGAACATGAAGTATCGACAGCACGCGTTATAGCGCTTCTTGCTGTGCGGTTCTAAATTGGTAAGCACGCAATCCGACAATCACAGGCAGCCTGTAGTCGTAGCCTTCTGAGTAGCTTCATAACGACAGCAAAATGGGGTCAAATGGATGAGAAACGAGGGACATATGGTGCTAAAAGCATACGCCTATCGGGAAGGCATAAGGTTTTCAGGCACAACTTGCGCGGTTTCTCGATTTTCATCATATCTCCGTCTTTAGTCATCATATTGACCCTGTTCTGATGGCAACGCGAAGCTAACTCTCAGACGTAAAAACTTCTATCTGTGAAAATGAGGAAATCGGGCTTTATGTGAGGTAAATTTGATGAGGAACGCGAGACATAGATGGCACGCATAATAGTGCTTCTTGGTGTGCGGTTTCATACTAGTAAACATGCAATCCGACGATCATAGCCAGCTTGTAGTCGTAGCCCTCTGAGTTAGCTTCGCAACTACAGCAAAACGGGATCAAATAGATGAGAAACAAGGGAGATATGGTGCTAAAAGCAGACGCCTACCAGGAAGGCGTTAGGTTTTCAGGACCAACTTGCGCATTTTCCCGATTTTCGTCATATCTCCCTCGTTAGTCATCGGATTGACCCCGTTCTGATGGCAACACGAAGCTAACTCACAGACGTAAAAACTTCTGTCAGTGAAAATTAGGAAATTGGGCTTTATGTGAGGTATATTGGATGAGGAACATGAGGTATCGACAGCACGCGTTATAGCGCTTCTTGCTGTGCGGTTCTAAATTGGTAAACACGCAATCCGACAATCACAGCTAGCCTGTAGTCGTAGCCCTCTGAGTAGCTTCTTAACGACAGTAAAATGGGGTCAAATGGAAGAGAAACGAGGGACATATTATGCTAAAAGCATACGCCTACCGGGAAGGCATAAGGTTTTCAGGCACAACTTGCGCGATTTCTCGATTTTCATCATATCTCCCTCTTTAGTAATCAGATTGACCCCGTTCTGATGGCAACTCGAAGCTAACTCTCAGACGAAAAAACTTCTGTCTGTGAAAATAAAGAAATCGGGCTTTATTTAAGGTAAATTTGATGAGGAACGTGAGACATCGATGACACGCGTAATATCACTTCTTGCTGTGCGGTTTAGAACTAGTAAACACGCAATCCGATGATCATAGTCAGCCTGTAGTCGTAGCCCTCTGAGTTAGCTTCGCAACGACAGCAAAATGGGGTCAAATAGATGAGAAACGAGGGAGATATGGTGCTAAAAGCAGACGCCTACCAGGAAGGCGTAAGCTACCTCTCAGACATAAAAAATTTTGTTAGTGAAAACAAGGAAGTCAGGCTTTATATGATGTATATTTGATGAGGAACGCGAGGCATCGATGACACGTGTTATAGCGCTTCTTGCTGTGCGGTTCCTAACTGGTAAATGCGTAATCCGACAATCACTGCTAGCCTGTAGTCGTAGCCCTCTGAATTAGCTTCGCAACGACAGCAAAACGGGTTCAAATGGATGAGAAAAAAGGGAGATATGGTTCTAAAAGCAGACGCCTATAAGGAAGGCATAAGGTTTACGGGCCCAACTTGCGCAGTTTCCCGATTTTCGTCATATCTCACTCGTTAGTCATCGAATTCACCCCGTTCTGATGGCAACGCGAAGCTAACTTACAGACGTAAAAACTTCTGTCAGTGAAAATTAGGAAATCGGGCTTTATGTTAGGTATATTGAATGAGGAACATGAGGTATCGACATAGCACGCGTTATAGCGCTTTTCGCTGTGCGGTTCTAAATTGGTAAACACGCAATCCGACAATCACCGCTAGCCTGTAGTCGTAGCCCTCTGAGTAGCTTTGTAACGACAGCAAAATAGGGTTAAATGCATGAGAAACGAGGAACATATGGTGATAAAAGCATACGCCTACCGGGAAGGCATAAGCTTTTCAGGCACAACTTGCGCGGTTTTTCGATTTTCATCATATCTCCCTCTTTAGTCATCAGATTGACCCCGTTCTGATGGCAACGCAAAGCTAACTCTCAGACGTAAAAACTTCTATCTTTGAAAATGAGGAAATCGGGCTTTATGTGAGGTAAATTTGATGAGGAACCCGAGACATCGATGACACACGTAATAGCGCCTCTTGTTGTGCGGTTTCGAACACGCAATCCGACGATCATAGCCAGCCTGTAGTCGTAGCCCTCTGAGTTAGCTTCGCAACGACAGCAAAACGGGGTCAAATATATGAGAAACAAGGGAGATATGGTGCTAAAAGCAGACGCCTACCAGGAAGGCATAAGGTTTTCGGGACCAACTTGCACAGTTTCCCGATTTTTGTCATATCTCCCTCGTTAGTCATCGAATTGACCCCGTTCGGATGGCAACGCGAACCTAACTTACAGACGTAAAAACTTCTGTCAGTGAAAATGAGGAAATCAGGCTTTATGTGAGGTAAATTTGATAAGGAATGCGAGGCATCGATGACACGCGTTATAGTGCTTCTTGCTGTGCGGTTTCGAACTGGTAAACGTACAATTCGACGATCACAGTCAGCCTGTAGTCGTAGCCCTCTGAGTAGCTTTGCAACGATAGTAAAATGAGGTCAAATGGATGAGAAAGGAGGGAGACATAGTGCGAAAAGCAGACGCCTACCGGGAAGGCGTAAGGTTTTCGGGCCTAACTTGCGCAGTTTCCCGATTTTCGTCATATCTCCATCGTTAATCATCGGATTGACCCCGTTCTGATGGCAACGCGAAGCTAACTCACAGATGTAAAAACTTCTGTCAGTGAAAACTAGGAAATCGGGCTTTATGTGAGGTATATTAGATGAGGAACACGAGGTATCGACGACACACGTTATAGCGCTTCTTTCTGTGCGGTTCAAAACTGGTAAACGCGCAATCCGATAATCACAGCCAGCCTGTAGTCGTAGCTCTCTGAGTAGCTTCGCAATGACAGCAAAGCGAGTTCAAATGGATGAGAAACGAGGGAGACATGGTGCTAAAAGCTGACGCCTACCAGGAAGGCGTAAGGTTTTCGGGGCCAACTTGCGCGGTTTCCTGATTTTCATCATATCTCCCTCGTTAATCATCGGATTGACCCCGTTCTGATTGCAACGCGAAGCTAACCCACAGACATAAAAACTTTTGTCAGTGAAAATTAGTAAATCGGGCTTTATATGAGGTATATTGGATGAGGAACACGAGGTATTGACGGCTGCCATTATAGTGCTTCTTGCTGTGCGGTTCTAAATTGGTAAACACGCAACCCGATAATCACAGTCAGCCTGTAGTCGTAGCCCTCTGAGTAGCTTCGTAACGAAAGCAAAATAGGGTCAAATGGATGAGAAACGAGGGACATATGGTGCTAAAAGCAGACGCCTACCGGGAAGGCGTACGGTTAACTTACGCGGTTTCCCGATTTTCGTCATATCTCCCTCGTTAGTCATCGGATTGATCCAGTTCTGACGGCAACGTGAAGCAAAGTCACAGACGTAAAAACTCCTGTCAGTGAAATTGAGGAAATCGAGCTTTTTGTGAGGTAAATTTGATGAGGAATGCAAGGCATCAATGATACGCGTTATAGTACTTCTTGCTGTACGGTTTCGAACTGGTAAACGCACAATCCGACGATCACAGTCAGCTTGTAGTCGTAGCCCTCTGAGTAGCTTCGCAACGACAGCAAAACCCGGTCAAATGGATGAGAAACGAGAGAGACATGGTGCTAAAAGCAAATGCCTACGGGGATGGCATAAGGTTTTCGGGCCCAACTTGCGCAGTTTCTCGATTTTTGTCATATCTCCCTCGTTAGTCATCAGATTGACCCCGTTCTGATGGCAACGCAATGCTAACTCTCAGACGTAAAAACTTTTGTCAGTGAAAACAAGGAAGTCGGGCTTTATGTGAGTTATAGTTGATGAGGAACGCAAGACATCGATGACACGCGTTATAGCGCTTCTTGCTTGCGGTTCCAAACTAGTAAACGCGCAATCTGACAATCACAGCCAGCCTGTGGTCGTAGCCCTCTGAGTAGCTTCGCAACGATACCAAAATGAGCTCAAATGGATGAGAAATGAGGGAGATATGGTGCTAAAAGCAGACGCCTACGGGGAATGCGTAAGGTTTTCGGGCCAAACTTGCGCGGTTTCTCGATTTTCGTCGTATCTCCCTCGTTAGTCATCGGATTGACCCCGTTTTGATGGCAACGCGAAACTAACTCATAGACGTAAAATCTTCTGTCAGTGAAATTGAATAAATCGGGCTATATGTGAGGTAAATCTGATGAGGAACGCGAGACATCGATGACACGCGTTATAGTGCTTCTTGCGATGCAGTTTCAAACTTGTAAACGCACAATCCGACGAGCACCGTCAGCCTGTAGTCGTAGCCCTCTGAGTAGCTTTGCAATGATAGCAAAACGAGGTCAAATGGTTGAGAAACGAGGGAGACATGGTGCGAAAAGCAGACGCCTACCGGGAAGGCGTAAGGTTTTCGGGCCCAACTTGCGCGGTTTCCCAATTTTCATCATATCTCTCTCGTTAGTCATCGGATTGATCCTATTTTGATAGACGTAAAAACTTCAGTTAGTGAAAATGAGGAAATCGTGCTTTATGTGAGGTAAATTTGATGAGGAACGTGAGGTATCGATGACACGCATTATAGTGCTTCTAACGCACAATCCGACGATCACAATCAGCCTGTAGTCATTGCCCTCTTGAGTAGCTTTCAAACGACAGCAAAATGGGGTCAAATGGATGAGAAACGAGGGACATATGGTGCTAAAAGCGGACGCCTACCGGAAGGCGTAAGGTTTTCAGGCCTAACTTGCGTGGTTTCCCAATTTTCGTCATATCTCCCTCGTTAGTCATCGGATTGACCTCGTTCTACGGCAACGCGAAGCTAACTCGCAGACATAAAAACTCCTATCAGTGAAAATGAGGAAATCGTTCTTTATGTGAGGTAAATTTGATGAGGAACGCGAGGCATCGATGCACGCATTATAGTGCTTCTTGCTGTGCGGTTTCGAACTGGTAAACACACAATCCGACGATCACAGTCAGCCTATAGTCATAGCCCTCTGAGTACCTTCGCAACGACAGCAAAACGGGACCAAATAGATGAGAAACGAGGGAGAAATGGTGCTAAAAGCAGACGCCTACCGGGAAGGCGTATGGTTTTCGGGCCTAACTTGCGCGGCATCTCGATTTTCATCATATCTCCCTCGTTAGTCATCGGATTGAGCCCGTTCTGATGGCAACGCGAAACTAACTCACAGATGTAAAAACTTCTGTTAGTGAAAATGAGGAAATCATGCTTTATGTGAGGTAAATTTGATGAGGAACGCGAGGCATCGATGACACGCGTTAGAATGCTTCTTGTTGTGCGGTTTCGAACTGGTAAACACACAATCCGACAATCACAGTCAGCCTGTAGTCGTAGCCCTCTGAGTACCTTCGTAACAACAGCAAAACGGGGCCAAATGGATGAGAAACGAGGGAGATATGGTGCTAAAAGCAGACGCCTACCGGGAAGGCGTATGGTTTTCGGGCCTAACTTGCGCGGCATCTCGATTTTCATCATATCTCCCTCGTTAGTCATCGGATTGAGCCCGTTCTGATGGCAACGCGAAACTAACTCACAGATGTAAAAACTTCTGTCAGTGAAAATGAGGAAATCATGCTTTATGTGAGGTAAATTTGATGAGGAACGCAAGGCATCGATGACACGCGTTAGAGTGCTTCTTGCTGTGCGGTTTCGAACTGGTAAACAGACAATCCGACAATCACAGTCAGCCTGTAGTCGTAGCCCTCTGAGTACCTTCACAACAACAGCAAAACAGGGCCAAATGGATGAGAAACGAGGGAGATATGGTGCTAAAAGCAGACGCCTACCGGGAAGGCGTATGGTTTTCGGGCCCAATTTGCGCGGTTTCCCGATTTTTGTTATATCTCCCTCGTTAGTCATCGGATTGACCCCGTTCTGATGGCAACGTGAAGCCAACTCACAGACGTAAAAACTTCTGTCAGTGAAAATGAGAAAATCGGGCTTTATGTGAGGTAAATTTGATGAGGAACGCGAGGCATCGATGACTCGTGTTATAGTGCTTCTTGCTGTGGGGTTTCGAACTGGTAAACGCACTATCCTACGATCACAGTCAGCCTGTAGTCATAGCCCCCTGAGTTAGCTTCGCAACAACAGCAAAACGAGGTCAAATGGATGAGAAATGAGAGAGATATGGTGCTAAAAGCAGATGCCTACCAGGAAGGCGTAAGGTTTTCGGGCCCAACTTGCGCAGTTTCTCAATTTTCATTATATCTCCCCGTTATGCATCAGATTAACCCCGTTATGATGGCAACGCGAAGCTAACTCTCAGACGTAAAAACTTCTATCAGTGAAAACAAGGAAATCGGGCTTTATATGAGGTATATTTCATGAGGAACACGAGGCATCGATGACACGTGTTATAGTGCTTTTTGCTGTGCGGTTTCAAACTGGTAAACGCACAATCCGACGATCACAGTCAACTTGTAGTCGTAGCCCTCTGAGTAGCTTCGTAACGACAGCAAAATGGGGTCAAATGGATGAGAAACGAGGGAGATATGGTGCTAAAAGCAGACGCCTACCGGGAAGGCGTAAGGTTTTCAGGCCTAACTTGCATGGTTTCCCGATTTTCGTCATATCTCCCTCGTTAGTCATCGGATTGACCCTGTTCTCACGGCAACGCGAAGCTAACTCACAAACGTAAAAACTCCTGTCAGTGAAAATGAGGAAATCATGCTTTATGTGAGGTAAATTTGATGAGGAACGCGAGGCATCAATGATACGCGTTATAGTACTTCTTGCTGTGCGGTTTCGAACTGGTAAATGCACAATCTAATGATCACAGTCAGCCTGTAGTCGTAGCCCTCTGAGTAGCTTCGCAACGACAGCAAAACCAGGTCAAATGATGAGAAAAGAGGGAGACATGGTGCTAAAAGCAGACGCCTGCCGGGAAGGCGTAAGGTTTTCGTGCCCGACTTGCACGGTTTCCCGATTTTTGTCATATCTCCCTTGTTAGTCATCGGATTGACCCCGTTCTGATGGACACGTGAAGCTAACTCTCAGATGTAAAAACTTCTCTCAGGGAAAATAAGGAAATCGAGCTTTATGTGAGTTATATTTGATGAGGAATGCAAGGCATCGACGACACGCGTTATAGCGCTTGTTGTTGTGTGGTTCCAAACTGGTAAATGCGCAATCCAACAATCACAGCTAGCCTGTAGTCGTAGCCCTGTGAGTAGCTTCGCAACGACTATAAAATGAGGTCAAATGGATGAGAAACGAGGGAGATATGGTGCTAAAAGTAGACGCCTACCGGGAAGGTGTAAGGTTTTCGGGCCCAACTTGCGCGGTTTCTCGATTTTCGTCATATCTCCCTCGTTAGTCATCGGATTAACCCCGTTCTGATAGCAACGCGAAACTAACTCACAGAAGTAAAAACTTCTATCAGTGAAAATGAGGAAATCATGCTTTATCTGAGGTAAATTTGATAAGGAACACGAGGCATCGATGACACGCGTTATAGTGCTTCTTGCTGTGCGGTTTCGAACTGGTAAACACAAATCCGACGATCGCAGTCAGCCTGTAGTCCTAGCCCTCTGAGTAGCTTCACAACGACAGCAAAAAGTGGTCAAATGGATGAGAAATGAGGGAGACATAGTGCTAAAAGCAGATGCCTACCAGGAAGGCGTAAGGTTTTCGGGCCCAACTTGCGCGGTTTCACGATTTTCGTCATGTCCCTCGTTAGTCATTGGATTGACCCCGTTTTAATAGCAACGCGAAGCTAACACACAGACGTAAAAACTTCTATCAGTGAAAACTAGGAAATCGGGCTTTATGTGAGGTATATTGGATGAGGAACACGAGGTATCGACGACACACATTATAATGCTTCTTGCTGTGCAGTTCCAAACTGGTAAATGCACAATTCGATAATCACAGCCAGCCTGTAGTCGTAGCTCTCTAAGTAGCTTCGAAACGACAGCAAAACGGAGTCAAATGGATGAGAAATGAGGGAGATATGGTGCTAAAAGCAGACGCCTACCAGGAAGGCGTATTGTTTTCGGGCCCAACTTGCGCGGTTTCCCGATTTTCGTCATATCTCCCTCTTTAGTCATCGGATTGACCCCATTCTGATGGCAACGCGAAGCTAACTCACAGACGTAAAAACTTCTGTTAGTGAAAATGAGGAAAACGGGCTTTATGTGAGGTAAATTTGATGAGGAAGGTGAGGCATCGATGACACGCGTTATAGTGCTTCTTACTGTGCGGTTTCGAACTGGTAAACGCACTATCCAACAATTACAGTCAGCCTGTAGTCGTAGCCCTGTGAGTTAGCTTCGCAACGACAGCAAAACGAAGTCAAATGGATGAGAAACGAGAGAGATATGGTGCTAAAAGCATACGCCTACCAGGAAGGCGTAAGGTTTTCGGGCCCAACTTGCGCAGTTTCCCGATTTCGTCATATCTCCCTCGTTAGTCATCGGATTGACCCCGTTCTGATGGCAACACGTAGCTAACTCTCAGATGTAAAAACTTTTGTCATTGAATACAAGGAAATCAGGCTTTATGTGAGGTATATTTGATGAAGAACACGAGGCGTCGATGACGCGCGTTATAGCGATTCTTGCTGTGTGGTTCCAAACTGGTAAACACACAATCCGACAATCATATCCAGCCTGTAGTCCTAGCCCTCTAAGTTAGCTTCGCAACGACAACAAAATAGGGTCAAATGGATGACAAAATGAGGGAGATCTTGTGCTAAAAGCAGACGCCTACCAGGAAGGCGTAAGGTTTTCAGGCCCATCTTGCGCAGTTTCCCGATTTTTGTCATTTCTCCCTCGTTAGTCATCAGATTGACCCCGTTCTGATGGCAACGCAAAGCTAACTCTCAGACGTAAAAACTTCTGTCAGTGAAAACAAGGAAATCGGGCTTTATGTGAGTTATATTTTATGAGGAATGCAAGATATCGACGACATGCGTTATTGCGCTTCTTGCTATGCGGTTCCAAACTGGTAAACGCGCAATCTGACAATCACAGCCAGCCTGTAGTCGTAGCCCTCTGAGTAGCTTCGCAACGACAGCAAAATTAGGTCAAATGGATGAGAAACGAGGGAGATATGGTGCTAAAAGTAGACGCCTACCGAGAAGGCGTATGGTTTTTGGGCCCAACTTGCGCGGTTTCCCGATTTTCGTCATATCTCCCTCGTTAGTCATCGGATTGACCCCGTTCCGATGGCAACGCAAAGCTAACTCTCAGACGTAAAAACTTCTTTCAGTGAAAACAAGGAAATCGGGCTTTATGTTAGGTATATTTTATGAGGAATGCAAGACATCGACGACACGCGTTATTGCGCTTCTTGCTATGCGGTTCCAAACTGGTAAACACGCAATCTGACAATCACAACCAGCCTGTAGTCGTAGCCCTCTGAGTAGCTTCGTAACGACAGCAAAATGAGGTCAAATGGATGAGAAACGAGGGAGACATGGTGCTAAAAGCAGACGCCTGCCGGGAAGCCATAAGGTTTTCGGGCCCAACTTGCGCGGTTTCCCAATTTTTGTCATATCTCCCTCGTTAGTCATCGGATAGACCCCGTTCTGATGGCAACGCGAAGCTAACTCACAGATGTAAAAACTTCAGTCAGTGAAAATGAGGAAATTGGAATTTATATGACGTAAATTGGAATTTATATCATAGCCAGCCTGTAGTCGTAGCCCTCTGTGAAGCTTCACAACGATAGCAAAACGAGGTCAAATGGATGAGAAACGAGTGAGATATGGTGCTAAAAGCAGACGCCTACCGGGACGGTGTAAGGTTTTCGGGCCCAACTTGCACGGTTTCTTGATTTTCGTCATATCTCCCTCGTTAGTCATCGGATTGACCCCTTTCTGATGGTAACACGAAACTAACTCATAGACGTAAATACTTCTGTCAGTGAAAATGAGGAAATCAGGCTTTATGAGAGGTAAATTTGATGAGGAACGCGAGGCATCGATGACACGCGTTATAGTGCTTCTTGCTGTGCAGTTTCGAACTGGTAAACGCAAAATCTGACTATCACAGTCAGCCTGTAATCGTAGCCCTATGAGTAGCTTCGCAACGATAGCAAAACAAGCTCAAATGGATGAGAAATGAGGGAGACATGGTGCTAAATGCAGACGCCTACTGGGAAGGCTTGGTTTTCGGGCCCAACTTGCGCGGTTTCCTGATTTTCGTCATATCTCCCTCCTTAGTCATCGGATTGACTCCGTTCTGATGGCAACACAAAGCAAACTCACAGACTTAAAAACTTCTGTCAGTGAAAACTAGGAAATCGGGCTTTATTTGAGGTATATTGGATGTGGAACACGAGGTATCAAGGACACGCATTATAGCGGTTCTTGCTGTGCGGTTCCAAACTGGTAAACGCATAATCCGACAAACACAGCCAGCCTGTAGTTGTAACCCTCTGAGTAGCTTCGCAACGACAGCAAAACGGGGTCAAATGGATGAGAAACGAAGGAGATATGGTGCTAAAAGCAGATGCCTACTGAGAAGGCGTATGGTTTTCGTGCCCAACTTGCGCGGTTTCCCGATTTTTGTCATATCTCCCTCGTTACTCATTGGATGGACCCCATTCTGATGGCAACGTGAAGCTAACGCACAGATGTAAAAACTTGTGTCAGTGAAAATTAGGAAATCGGGCTTTATGAGAGGTATATTGGATGAGGAACACGAGGTATCGATGACACGCATTATAACGCTTCTTGCTATGCGGTTCCAAACTGGTAAACACGTAATCCGACAATCACAACCAGCCTGTAGTCGTAGCCCTCTGAGTAGCTTCGTAACGACAGCAAAACGGGGTCAAACGGATGAGAAACGAGGGAGATATGGTGCTAAAAGCAGACGCCAAACTGGTAAATAGGTAATGCGACAATCATAGCTAGCCTGTTGTCGTAGCCCTCTGAGTTAGCTTCGCAACGACAGTAAAATGGGGTCAAATGGATGAGAAACAACGGAGATATGGTTCTAAAAGCAGACGCCAACTGGGAAGGTGTATGGTTTTCGGGCCGAACTTGCGCAGTTTCCCGATTTTCATCCTATCTCCCTCGTTAGTCATCGAATTGACCCCATTTGGATGACAACGCGAAGCTAACTAACAGACGTAAAAACTTCTGTCAGTGAAAATGAGGAAATCGGGCTTTATGCGAGGTAAATTTGATGAGGAATGCGAGGCATCGATGACACGCATTATAGTGCTTCTTGATGTGCGGTTTCAAACTGGTAAACGCACTATCCGACGATCACAGTCTGCCTGTAGTCGTAGCCCTCTGAGTTAGCTTCACAACGACAGCAAAACGAGGTCAAATAGACGAAAAACGAGAGAGATATGGTGCAAAAGCAGACGCCTACCAGGAAGGCGTAAGGTTTTCGGGCCCAACTTACGCAATTTCCCAATTTTCGTCATATCTTCCTCGTTAGTCATCGAATTGACCCTGTTCTGATGGCAACGCGAAGCTAACTCTCAGACATAAAAACTTCTATCCGTGAAAACAACGAAATTGGGCTTTATGTGAGGTATATTGAATTGAGGAATACGAGGCATCGATGACAAGTGTTATAGCGCTTCTTGTTGTGCGGTTCCAAACTGGTAAACGCGGAATCGACAATCACAGCCAGCCTGTAGTCGTAGCCCTCAGAGAAGCTTCACAACGATAGCAAAACAAGGTCAAATGGATGAGAAACGAGGGAGATATGGTGCTAAAAGCAGCGCCTACCGGGAAGGTGTAAGGTTTTTGGGCCCAACTTGCACGATTTCTCGATTTTCGTCATATCTCGCTCGTTAGTCTTCGGATTGACCCCGTTCTGATGGTAACGCGAAACTAACTCATAGACGTAAATACTTCTGTAAGTGAAAATGAGGAAATCAGGCTTTATGAGAGGTAAATTTGATGAGGAACGCGAGGCATCGATGACAAGCGTTATAGCGCTTCTTGCTGTGCAGTTTCGAACTGGTAAACGCACAATCCGACTATCACAGTCAGCCTGTAGTCGTAGCCCTATGAGTTGCTTCACAACGACAGCAAAACGAGGTCAAATGGATGAGAAACGAGGGAGACATGGTGTTAAAAGCAGATGCCTACCGGGAAGGCGTAAGGTTTTCGGGCCCAACTTGCGCGGTTTCCCGATTTTCGTCATATCTCCCTCGTTACTCATCGAATTGACCCCGTTCTGATGGCAATGCGAAGCTAACGCACAGACGTAAAAACTTCTGTCAGTGAAAATTAGGAAATCGGGCTTTATGAGAGGTATATTGGATGAGGAACACGAGGTATCAATGACACGCATTATAATGCCTCTTACTGTGCGGTTCCAAACTGGTAAACACATAATCCGACAATCACAACCAGCCTGTAGTCGTAGCCCTCTCAGTAGCTTCGCAACGACAGCAAAACGGGGTCAAATGGATGTGAAACGAGGGAGATATGGTGCTAAAAGCAGACGCCAACCGGGAAGGCGTATGGTTTTCGGGCCCAAGTTGCGCGGTTTCACGATTTTCGTCATATCTTCCTCGTTAGTCATCGGATTGACCCCGTTCGGCTGGCAACGTGAAACTAACTCACAGACGTAAAAACTTTTGTCAGTGAAAATGAAGAAATCGAGCTTTATGAGAGGTAAATTTGATAAGGAACGTGTGGCATCGATGACACGCGTTATAGTGCTTCTTGTTGTGCGGTTTCGAAGTGGTAAACGTACAATCCGACGATCACAGTCAGCCTGTAGTCGTAGCCCTTTGAGTAGCTTCACAACGACAGCAAAACCAGGTCAAATGGATGAGAAACGAGGGAGACATGGTGCTAAAAGCAGACTCCTACATATAAAAACTTCAGTCAGTGAAAATGAGGAAATCGGAATTTATATGACATATATTTGATGAAGAATGCGAGATAGCTTCTTGCTGTGCGGTTCCAAACTGGTAAATAGGTAATGCGACAATCATAGCCAGCCTGTAGTCGTAGCCCTCTGAGTTAGCTTCGTAACGACAGTAAAATGGGGTCAAATGGATGAGAAACAACGGAGATATGGTTCTAAAAGCAGACGCCAACCGGGAAGGTGTATGGTTTTCGGGCCGAACTTGCGCAGTTTCCCGATTTTCATCCTATCTCCCTCGTTAGTCATCGAATTGACCCCGTTCGGATGACAACGCGAAGCTAACTAACAGACGTAAAAACTTCTGTCAGTGAAAATGAGGAAATCGGGCTTTATGCGAGGTAAATTTGATGAGGAATGCGAGGCATCGATGACACGCATTATAGTGCTTCTTGATGTGCGGTTTCAAACTGGTAAACACACTATCCGATGATCACAGTCTGCCTGTAGTCGTAGCCCTCTGAGTTAGCTTCACAACGATAGCAAAACGAGGTCAAATAGACGAAAAACGAGAGAGATATGGTGCAAAAGCAGACGCCTACCAGGAAGGCGTAAGGTTTTCGGGCCCAACTTACGCAATTTCCCAATTTTCGTCATATCTTCCTCGTTAGTCATCGAATTGACCCCGTTCTGATGGCAACGCGAAGCTAACTCTCAGACGTAAAAACTTCTATCCGTGAAAACAACGAAATTGGGCTTTATGTGAGGTATATTGAATTGAGGAATACGAGGCATCGATGACAAGTGTTATAGCGCTTCTTGTTGTGCGGTTCCAAACTGGTAAACGCGCAATCGACAATCACAGCCAGCCTGTAGTCGTAGCCCTCAGAGAAGCTTCACAACGATAGCAAAACAAGGTCAAATGGATGAGAAACGAGGGAGATATGGTGCTAAAAGCAGCGCCTACCGGGAAGGTGTAAGGTTTTTGGGCCCAACTTGCATGATTTCTTGATTTTCGTCATATCTCGCTCGTTAGTCATCGGATTGACCCCGTTCTGATGGTAACGCGAAACTAACTCATAGACGTAAATACTTCTGTAAGTGAAAATGAGGAAATCAGGCTTTATGAGAGGTAAATTTGATGAGGAACGCGAGGCATCGATGACAAGCGTTATATTGCTTCTTGCTGTGCAGTTTCGAACTGGTAAACGTACAATCCGACTATCACAGTCAGCCTGTAGTCGTAGCCCTATGAGTTGCTTCACAACGATAGCAAAATGAGGTCAAATGGATGAGAAACGAGGGAGACATGGGGTTAAAAGCAGATGCCTACCGGGAAGGCGTAAGGTTTTCGGGCCCAACTTGCGCGGTTTCCCGATTTTCGTCATATCTCCCTCGTTACTCATCGAATTGACCCCGTTCTGATGGCAATGCGAAGCTAACGCACAGACGTAAAAACTTCTGTCAGTGAAAATTAGGAAATCGGGCTTTATGAGAGGTATATTGGATGAGGAACACGAGGTATCGATGACACGCATTATAATGCCTCTTACTGTGCGGTTCCAAACTGGTAAACACATAATCCGACAATCACAACCAGCCTGTAGTCGTAGCCCTCTCAGTAGCTTCGCAACGACAGCAAAACGGGGTCAAATGGATGTGAAACGAGGGAGATATGGTGCTAAAAGCAGACGCCAACCGGGAAGGCGTATGGTTTTCGGGCCCAAGTTGCGCGGTTTCCCGATTTTCGTCATGTCTTCCTCGTTAGTTATCGGATTGACCCCGTTCGGCTGGCAACATGAAACTAACTCACAGACGTAAAAACTTTTGTCAGTGAAAATGAGGAAATCGAGCTTTATGAGAGGTAAATTTGATGAGGAACGTGTGGCATCGATGACACGCGTTATAGTGCTTCTTGTTGTGCGGTTTCGAAGTGGTAAACGCATAATCCGACGATCACAGTCAGCCTGTAATCGTAGCCCTCTAAGTAGCTTCGCAATAACAGCAAAACGAGGTCAAATGGATGAGAAACGAGGGAGACATGGTGCTAAAAGCAAACGCCTATCGGGAAGGCGTGTTGTTTTCGGGCCCAACTTGCGCATTTTCCCGATTTTCGTCATATCTCCCTCGTTAGTCATCATATTGACCCCGTTCTGATGGAAACGCAAAGCTAACTCAGAGATGTAAAAACTTCAGTGAGTGAAAATGAGGAAATTGGAATTTATATGACGTATATTTGATGAGGAACGCAAGATATTGACGACACGCATCGTAGCGCTTCTTGTTGTGCGGTTCCAAACTGGTAAACATGTAATGCGATAATCACAGCCAGCCTGTAGTCGTAGCCCCCTGAGTTAGCATGCAACGACTGTAAAACGGTGTCAAATGGATGAGAAACGAGGGAGATATTGTTCTAAAAGCAGACGCCAACCGGGAAGGCGTATGGTTTCGGGCCCAACTTGCGCAGTTTCCTGATTTTCGTCCTATCTCCCTCGTTAGTCATCGGATTGACCCCGTTCTGATGCCAACGCGAAGCTAACTCACAGACGTAAAAACTTCTGTCAGTGAAAATGAGGAAATCGAGCTTTATGTGAGGTAAATTTGATGAGGAATGCGAGGCATCGATGACACGCGTTATAGTGCTTCTTGATGTGCAGTTTCGAACTGGTAAACGCATTATCCGACGATCACAGTCTGCCTGTTATCGTAGCCCTCTGAGTTAGCTTTGCAACGACAGCAAAACGAGGTCAAATAGATGAAAAACGAGAGAGATATGGTGCTAAAAGCAGCGCCTACCAGGAAGGCGTAAGGTTTTCGGGCCCAACCTGCGCAGTTTCCAAATTTTTGTCATATCTTCCTAGTTAGTCATCGGATTGACCCCGTTGTGATGGCAACGCAAAGCTAACGCACAGATGTAAAAACTTCTGTCAGTGAAAATTAGGAAATTGGCCTTTATGTGAGGTATATTGGATAAGGAACACGAGGTATCGATGACACGCATTATAATGCTTCTTGCTGTGCGGTTCCAAACTGGTAAACACGTAATCTGACAATCACAACCAGCCTGTAGTCTTAGCCCTCTGAGTAGCTTCGCAACGACAGTAAAATGGGGTCAAATGGATGTGAAACGAAGGAGATATGGTGCTAAAAGCAGACGCCAATCGGGAAGGCGTATGGTTTTCGGGCCCCACTTGCGCGGTTTCACGATTTTCGTCATATCTCCCTCGTTAGTCATCGGATTGACCCCGTTCGGCTGGCAACGTGAAACTAACTCACAGACGTAAAAACTTTTGTCAGTGAAAATGAGGAAATCGAGCTTTATGAGAGGTAAATTTGATGAGGAACGTGAGGCATCGATGACACGCGTTATAGTGCTTCTTGTTGTGCGGTTTCGAACTGGTAAACGCACAATCCGACGATTACAGTCAGCCTGTAGTCGTAGCCCTCTGAGTAGCTTCACAATGACAGCAAAACGAGGTCAAATGGATGAGAAACGAGGGAGACATGGTGCTAAAAGCAAACGCCTACCGGGAAGGCGTATTGTTTTCGGGCCCAACTTGCGCGGTTTCCCGATTTTCGTCATTTCTCCCTCGTTAGTCATCAGATTGACCCCGTTCTGATGGCAACGCAAAGCTAACTTAGAGATGTAAAAACTTGAATGAGTGAAAATGAGGAAATTGGAATTTATATGACGTATATTTGATGAGGAACGCGAGATATTGACGACACGCGTCGTAGCGCTTCTTGCTGTGCGGTTCCAAACTGGTAAACATGTAATGCGACAATCACAGCCAGCCTGTAGTCGTAGCCCTCTGAGTTAGCTTCGCAACGACTGTAAAATGGGGTCAAATGGATGAGAAACGAGGGAGATATTGTTCTAAAAGCAGACGCCAACCGGGAAGGCGTATGGTTTTCGGGCCCAACTTGCGCAGTTTCCAGATTTTCGTCCTATCTCCATCGTTAGTCATCGGATTGACCCCGTTCTGATGCCAACGCGAAGCTAACTCACAGACGTAAAAACTTCTGTCAGTGAAAATGAGGAAATCGAGCTTTATGTGAGGTAAATTTGATGAGGAATGCGAGGCATCGATGACACGCATTATAGTGCTTCTTGATGTGCAGTTTCGAACTAGTAAACGCACTATCCGGCGATCACAGTCTGCCTTTAGTCGTAGCCCTCTGAGTTAGCTTTGCAACGACAGCAAAACGAGGTCAAATGGATGAAAAACGAGAGAGATATGGTGCTAAAAGCAGACGCCTACTAGGAAGGCGTAAGGTTTTCGGGCCCAACTTGCGCAGTTTCCTGATTTTCGTCATATCTTCCTCGTTAGTCATCAGATTGACCCCGTTCTGATGGCAACGCGAAGCTAACTCTCAGACGTAAAAACTTATGTCAGTGAAAACAAGGAAATCGGGCTTTATGTGAGGTATATTTAATTGAGGAACACGAGGCATCGACGACACATGTTATAGTGATTCTTGCTGTGTATTTCCAAACTGGTAAACGCGTAATCCGACAATCACAGCCAGCCTGTAGTCATAGCTCTCTAAGTTAGCTTCGCAACGACAGTAAAATAGGGTCAAATGGATGAGAAACGAGGGAGATCTGGTGCTAAAAGCAGACACCTACCGGGAAGGCGGAAGGTTTTCGGGCCCCACTTGCACAGTTTCCCGATTTTCGTCATATCTCCCTTGTTAGTCATCGGATTGACCCTGTTCTGATGGCAACGCGAAGCTAACTCTCAGACGTAAAAACTTCTGTCCGTGAAAACAAGGAAATTAGGCTTTATGTGAGTTATATTTGATGAGGAACACGAGGCATCGACGACACGCGTTATAACGCTTCTTGCTGTGCGGTTCCAAACTGGTAAACGTGCAATCCGACAATCACAGCCAGCCTGTAGTTGTAACCCTCTGAGAAGCTTCACAACGATAGCAAAACGAGGTCAAATGGATGAGAAACGATGGAGATATGGTGCTAAAAGCAGACGCCTACCTGGAAGGCGTGAGGTTTTCGGGCCCAACTTACACGATTTCTCGATTTTGGTCATATCTCCCTCGTTAGTCATCGGATTAACCCCGTTCTGATGGTAACGCGAAACTAACTCATAGACGTAAATACTTCTATCAGTGAAAATGAGGAAATCAGGCCTTATGAGAGGTAAACTTAATGAGGAACGCGAGGCATCGATGACACGTATTATTGTGCTTCTTGATGTGCGGTTTCGAACTGGTAAACGCACAATCCGACAATCACAGTCAACCTGTAGTCGTAGCCCTCTGAGTAGCTTCGCAACGACAGCAAAACAAGGTCAAATGGATGAGAAATGAGGGAGACATGGAGCTAAAAGTAGATGCCAACCGGGAAGGCGTAAGGTTTTCGGGGCCAACTTGCGCGGTTTCCCGATTTTCTTCATATCTCCCTCGTTAGTCATCGGATTGATCCTGTTCTGATGGCAACGCAAAGCTAACTCACAGACGTAAAAACTTCTGTCAGTGAAAATGAGGAAATCGGGCTTTATGCGAGGTAAATTTGATGAGGAATGCAAGGCATCGATGACACGCGTTATAGTGCTTCTTGCTGTGCGGTTTCGAACTGGTAAATGCACTGTCCGATGATCACAGTCTGCCTGTAGTCGTAACCCTCTGAGTTGGCTTCACAACGGCAGCAAAACGAGGTTAAATGGATGAGAAACGAGAGAGATATGGTGCTAAAAGCAAACGCCTACCAGGAAGACGTAAGGTTTTCGAGCCCAACTTGCGTAGTTTCCCGATTTTCGTCATATCTCCCTCGTTAGTCATCGGATTGACCCCATTCTGATAGCAACGCGAAGCTAACTCTCAGACGTAAAAACTTCAATCAGTGAAAACAATGAAATCGGGCTTTATGTTAGGTATATTTCATGAGGAACACAAGGCATTGACGACATGCATTATAGCGATTCTTGCTGTGCGGATCCAAATTGGTAAACGCGCAATCCGACAATCACAGTCAGCCTGTAGTCGTAGCCCTCTGAGTAGCTTCGTAACGACAGCAAAACAAGGTCAAATGGATGAGAAATGAGGGAGACATGGAGCTAAAAGCAAATGCCTACCGGGAAGGCGTAAGGTTTTGGGGCCAACTTGCGCGGTTTCCCGATTTTTTTCATATCTCCCTCGTTAGTCATCGGATTGACCCCGTTCTGATGGCAACGTAAAGCTAACTCACAGACGTGAAAACTTATGTCAGTTAAAACAAGGAAATTGGGCTTTATGTGAGGTATATTTCATGAGGAACACAAGGCATTGACAACATGCATTATAGCGATTCTTGCTGTGCGGTTCCAAATTGGTAAACGCGCAATCCGACAATCACAGCCAGCCTGTAGTCGTAGCCCTCTAAGTTAGCTTCGCAACGACAGCCAAACAGGGTCAAATGGATGAGAAACGAGGGAGATCTGGTGCTAAAAGCAGACGCCTACCGGGAAGGCATAAGGTTTTCAGGCCCAACTTGCGTAGTTTCACGATTTTCGTCATATCTCCCTTGTTAGTCATCGGATTGACCCCGTTCTAATGGCAACGCGAAGCTAACTCTCAGACGTAAAAACTTCTATCAGTGAAAACATGGAAATTGGGCTTTATATAAGTTATATTTCATGAGGAACACGAGGCATCGATGACACGCGTTATAGCGTTTCTTGCTGTGCGGTTCCAAACTAGTAAACGCGCAATCCGACAATCACAGCCAGCTTGTAGTCGTAGCCCTCTGAGTAGCTTCACAATGACTGCAAACGAGGTCAAATGGATGAGAAACGATGGATATATGGTGCTAAAAGCTGACGCCTATCGGGAAGGCGTAAGGTTTTCGGGCCCAACTTGCACGGTTTCTCGATTTTCGTCATATCTCCCTCGTGAGTCATCGGATTGACCCCATTCTGATGGTAACGCGAAACTAACTCATAGACGTAAATACTTCTGTCAGTGAAAATGAGGAAATCAGCCGTTATGAGAGGTAAATTTGATGAGGAACGTGAGGCATCGATGACACGTGTTATAGTGCTTCTTGCTGTGCGGTTTCGAACTGGTAAACGCACAATCCGACAATCACAGTCAGCCTGTAGTCGTAGCCCTCTGCGTAGCTTCGCAACGACAGCTAATCAAGGTCAAATGGATGAGAAATGAGGGAGACATGGAGCTAAAAGCAAATGCCTACCGGGAAGGCGTAAGGTTTTCGGGGCCAACTTGCGCGGTTTCCTGATTTTCGTCATATCTCCCTCATTAGTCATCGGATTGACCCCATTCTGATAGCAACGCGAAGCTAACTCTCCGATGTAAAAACTTCTGTCAGTGAAAACAAGGAAATCGGGGTTTATGTGAGGTATATTTCATGAGGAACACAAGGCATTAACGACACGCATTATAGCGATTCTTGCTGTGCGGATCCAAATTGGTAAACGCGCAATCCGACAATCTTAGTCAGCATGTAGTCGTAGCCCTCTAAGTAGCTTCGCAACGACAGCAAAACAAGGTCAAATGGATGAGAAATGACGGAGACATGGAGCTAAAAGCAAATGCCTACCGGGACGGCGTAAGGTTTTCGGGGCCAACTTGCGCGGTTTCCCGATTTTCTTCATATCTCCCTCGTTAGTCATCGGATTGACCCCGTTCTGATGGCAACGCAAAGCTAACTCACAGACGTAAAAACTTATGTCAGTTAAAACAAGGAAATTGGGCTTTATGTGAGGTATATTTCATGAGGAACACAAGGCATTGACGACACACATTATAGCGATTCTTGCTGTGCGGTTCCAAATTGGTAAACGCGCAATCCGACAATCACAGCCAGCCTGTAGTCGTAGCCCTCTAAGTTAGCTTCGCAACGACAGCCAAACAGGGTCAAATGGATGGGAAACGAGGGAGATCTGGTGCTAAAAGCAGACGCCTACAGGGAAGGCGTAAGGTTTTCAGGCCCAACTTGCGTAGTTTCCCGATTTTCGTCATATCTCCCTTGTTAGTCATCGGATTGACCCCGTTCTGATGGCAACGCGAAGCTAACTCTCAGACGTAAAAACTTCTGTCAGTGAAAACAAGGAAATTGGGCTTTATATGAGTTATATTTGATGAGGAACACAAGGCATCGATGACACGCGTTATAGCGTTTCTTGCTGTGCGGTTCCAAACTAGTAAACGCGCAATCCGACAATCACAGCCAGCCTGTAGTCGTAGCCCTCTGAGTAGCTTCACAATGACTGCAAACGAGGTCAAATGGATGAGAAACGATGGATATATGGTGCTAAAAGCTGACGCCTATCGGGAAGGCGTAAGGTTTTCGGGCCCAACTTGCACGGTTTCTCGATTTTCGTCATATCTCCCTCGTGAGTCATCGGATTGACCCCGTTCTGATGGTAACGTGAAACTAACTCATAGACGTAAATACTTCTGTCAGTGAAAATGAGGAAATCAGCCGTTATGAGAGGTAAATTTGATGAGGAACGTGAGGCATCGATGACACGTGTTATAGTGCTTCTTGCTGTGTGGTTTCGAACTGGTAAACGCACAATCCGACAATCACAGTCAGCCTGTAGTCGTAGCCCTCTGCGTAGCTTCGCAACGATAGCTAATCAAGGTCAAATGGATGAGAAATGAGGGAGACATGGAGCTAAAAGCAAATGCCTACCGGGAAGGCGTAAGGTTTTCGGGGCCAACTTGCGCGGTTTCCTGATTTTCGTCATATCTCCCTCATTAGTCATCGGATTGACCCCATTCTGATAGCAACGCGAAGCTAACTCTCCGATGTAAAAACTTCTGTCAGTGAAAACAAGGAAATTGGGGTTTATGTGAGGTATATTTCATGAGGAACACAAGGCATTAACGACACGCATTATAGCGATTCTTGCTGTGCGGATCCAAATTGGTAAACGCGCAATCCGACAATCTTAGTCAGCATGTAGTCGTAGCCCTCTAAGTAGCTTCGCAACGACAGCAAAACAAGGTCAAATGGATGAGAAATGAGGGAGACATGGAGCTAAAAGCAAATGCCTACCGGGAAGGCGTAAGGTTTTCGGGGCCAACTTGCGCGGTTTCCCGATTTTCTTCATATCTCCCACGTTAGTCATCGGATTGACCCCGTTCTGATGGCAACGCAAAGCTAACTCACAGACGTAAAAACTTATGTCAGTTAAAACAAGGAAATTGGGCTTTATGTGAGGTATATTTCATGAGGAACAAAAGGCATTGACGACACACATTATAGCGATTCTTGCTGTGCGGTTCCAAATTGGTAAACGCGCAATCCGACAATCACAGCCAGCCTGTAGTCGTAGCCCTCTAAGTTAGCTTCGCAACGACAGCCAAACAGGGTCAAATGGATGGGAAACGAGGGAGATCTGGTGCTAAAAGCAGACGCCTACAGGGAAGGCGTAAGGTTTTCTGGCCCAACTTGCGTAGTTTCCCGATTTTCGTCATATCTCCCTTGTTAGTCATCGGATTGACCCCGTTCTGATGGCAACGCGAAGCTAACTCTCAGACGTAAAAACTTCTGTCAGTGAAAACAAGGAAATTGGGCTTTATATGAGTTATATTTGATGAGGAACACAAGGCATCGATGACACGCGTTATAGCGCTTCTTGCTGTGTGGTTCCAAACTAGTAGACGCGCAATCCGACAATATCAACCAGCCTGTAGTCGTAGCCCTCTGAGTAGCTTCACAATGACCGCAAATGAGGTCAAATGAATGATAAACGAGGGAGATATGGTGCTAAAAGCAGACGCCTA
Source organism: Lavandula angustifolia (assembly GCA_028984105.1). Lineage (NCBI taxonomy): Eukaryota > Viridiplantae > Streptophyta > Magnoliopsida > Lamiales > Lamiaceae > Lavandula > Lavandula angustifolia. Next base: position 3,619,295 of record CM054802.1, read on the forward strand.
CCGGGAAGGCGTAAGGTTTTCGGGCCCAACTTGCACGGTTTCTCGATTTTCGTCATATCTCCCTCGTTAGTCATTAAATTGACCCCGTTCTGATGGTAACGCAAAACTAACTTATAGACGTAAATACTTCTGTCAGTGAAAATGAGGAAATCAGGCGTTATGAGAGGTAAATTTGATGAGGAACGCGAGGCATCGATGACACGCGTTATAGTGCTTCTTGCTGTGCGGTTTTGAACTGGTAAACGCACAATCCGATGATCACAGTCAGCCTGTAGTCGTAGCCCTCTGAGTAGCTTCGCAACGACAGCAAAATAAGGTCAAATGGATGAGAAATGAGGGAGACATGGAGCTAAAAGCAAATGCCTACCGGGAAGGCGTAAGGTTTTCGGGGCCAACTTGCGCGGTTCCTCGATTTTTGTCATATCTCCCTCGTTAGTCATCGGATTGACCCCATTCTGATTGCAACGCGAAGCTAACTCTCAGACGTAAAAACTTATGTTAGTGAAAACAAGGAAATCGAGGTTTATGTGAGGTATATTTCATGAGGAACACAAGGCATGGATGACACGCATTATAGCGATTCTTGCTGTGCGGTTCCAAATTGGTAAACGCACAATCCGACAATCACAGCCAGCCTATAGTCGTAATCCTCAAAGTTAGCTTCGCAACGATAGCCAAACAGGGTCAAATGGATGAGAAACGAGGGAGATCTCATGCTAAAAGCAAATGCCTACCGGGAAGGCGTAAGCTTTTCAGGCCCAACTTGTGTAGTTTCCCGATTTTCGTCATATCTCCCTTGTTGGTCATCGGATTGACCCCGTTCTGATGGCAACGCGAAGCTAACTCTCAGACGTAAAAACTTCTGTCAGTGAAAACAAGGAAATTGGGCTTTATATGAGTTATATTTATGAGGAACACGAGGCATCGATGACACGCGTTATAGCGCTTCTTGCTGTGCGGTTCCATACTAGTAAAAGCGCAATCCGACAATCACAGCCAGCCTGTAGTCGTAGCCCTCTGAGTAGCTTCACAACGACCGCAAACGAGGTCAAATGGATGAGAAACGAGGGAGATATGGTGCTAAAAGCAGACGCCTACCGGGAAGGCGTAAGGTTTTCGGGTCCAACTTGCACGGTTTCTCGATTTTCGTCATATCTCCCTCGTTAGTCATCGGATTGACCCCGTTCTGATGGTAACGCAAAACTAACTCATAGACGTAAATACTTCTGTCAGTGAAAATGAGGAAATCAGGCATTATGAGAGGTAAATTTGATGAGGAACGCGAGGCATCGAAGACACGTGTTATAGTGCTTCTTGCTGTGCGGTTTCGAACTGGTAAACGCACAATCCGACAATCACAGTCAGCCTGTAGTCGTAGCCCTCTGAGTAGCTTTGCAATGACAACAAAACAAGGTCAAATGGATGAGAAATGAGGGGGACATGGAGCTAAAAGCAGATGCCTACCGGGAAGGCATAAGGTTTTCGGGGCCAACTTGCGTGGCTTCCCGATTTTCTTCATATCTCCCTCGTTAGTCATCTGATTGATCCCATTCTGATGGCAACGCAAAGCTAACTCACAAACTTAAAAACTTCTGTCGGTGAAAATGAGGAAATCGGGCTTTATGCGAGGTAAATTTGATGAGGAATGCAAGGCATCGACGACACGTATTATAGTGCTTCTTGCTGTGCGGTTTCGAACAGTAAACGCACTGTCCGACGATCACAGTTTACCTGTAGGCGTAGCCCTCTGAGTTGGCTTCGCAACGGCAGCAAAACGAGGTTAAATGGATGAGAAACGAGAGAGATATGGTGCTAAAAGTAGACGCCTACAAGGAAGGCGTAACTTTTTCGAGCCCAACTTGCGCAGTTTCCCGATTTTTGTCATATCTCCCTCGTTAGTCATCGGATTGACCCCATTCTGATAGCAACGCGAAGCTAACTTTCAGACGTAAAAACTTATGTCAGTGAAAACAAGGAAATCGGGTATTATGTGAGGTATATTTCATGAGGAACACAAGGCATTGACGACACGCATTATAGCGATTCTTGCTGTGCGGTTCTAATCAGGTAAACAAAATCCGACAATCACAGCCGGCCTGTAGTCGTAGCCCTCTAACTTAGCTTCGCAACGACAGCAAAATAGGGTCAAATGGATTTGAAATGAGGGAGAGCTGGTGCTAAAAGCAGACGCCTACTGGGAAGGCGTAAGGTTTTCGAGCCCAACTTGCGCGGTTTCTCGATTTTCATTATATCTGCCTCATTAGTCATTGGATTGACCCGGTTCTGATGGCAACACGAAACTAACTCACAGACGTAAAAACTTCTGTCTGTGAAAAAGAGCAAATCGGGTTTATGAGAGGTAAATTTGATGAGGAACGTGAGGCATCGATGACACGCGTTATAGTGCTTCCTGCTGTGCGGTTTCGAACTGGTAAATGCACAATCCTACGATCACAATCAGCCTGTAGTTGTAGCCCTCTGAGTAGCTTTGCAACGACAGCAAAACGAGGTCAAATGGATGAGAAACGATGGAGACATGGTGCTAAAAGCAGACGCTTATCGGGAAGACGTAATGTTTTCAGGCCCAACTTGCGCAATTTCCCGATTTTCGTCATATCTCCCTTGTTAGTCATCGGATTGACCCCGTTCTGATGGCAACGCGAAGCTAACTCTCAGACGTAAAAACTTCTATCCGTGAAAACAAGGAAATTGGGCTTTATGTGAGTTATATTTGATGAGGAACACAAGGCATCGACGACACGCATTATAGCGCTTCTTGTTGTGCGGTTCCAAACTGGTAAACGCGCAATGCGACAATCACAGCCAGCCTGTAGTCGTAGCCCTCAGAGAAGCTTCACAATGATAGTAAAATGAGGTCAAATGGATGAGAAACGAGGGAGATATGGTGCTAAAAGCAGACGCCTACCGGGAAGGTTAAGGTTTTCGGGCCGAACTTGCACGGTTTCTCGATTTTCGTCATATCTCGCTCGTTAGTCATCGAATTGACCCCGTTCTGATGGTAACGTGAAACTAACTCATAGACGTAAATAGGTCTGTAAGTGAAAATGAGTAAATCAGGCTTTATGAGAGGTAAATTTGATGAGGAACACGAGGCATCGATGACACGCGTTATAGTGCTTCTTGCTGTGCGGTTTCAAACTGGTAAACGCACAATCCGACTTTCACAGTCAGCCTGTATTCATAGCCCTATGAGTAGCTTCGCAACGACAGCAAAACGAGGTCAAATGGATGAGAAACGAGGGAGACATGGTGCTAAAAGAAGATGCCTATCGGGAAGGCGTAAGGTTTTCGGGCCCAACTTGCGCGGTTTCCCGATTTTCGTCATATCTCCCTCGTTACTCATCGAATTGACCCCGTTCTGATCGCAACGCGAAGCTAACGCACAGACATAAAAACTTCTGTCAGTGAAAATTAGGAAATCGGGCTTTATGTGAGTTATATTGGATGAGGAACACGAGGTATCGATGACACGCATTATAATGCTTCTTGCTGTGCGGTTCCAAACTGGTAAACACGTAATCCGACAATCACAACCAGCCTGTAGTCGTAGCCCTCTGAGTAGCTTCGCAACGATAGCAAAACGGGGTCAAATGGATGTGAAACGAGGGAGATATGGTGCTAAAAGCAGACGCCAACCGGGAAGGCGTATGGTTTTCGGGCCCAACTTGCGCGGTTTCACGATTTTCGTCATATCTCCCTCGTTACTCATCGGATTGACCCCGTTCGGCTGGCAACGTGAAACTAACACACAGACGTAAAAACTTTTGTCAGTGAAAATGAGGAAATCGAGCTTTATGAGAGGTCAATTTGATGAGGAACGTGAGGCATCGATGACACGCGTTATAGTGCTTCTTGTTGTGCGGTTTCGAACTGGTAAACGCACAATCCGACGATCACAGTCAGCCTGTAGTCGTAGCCCTCTGAGTAGCTTCGCAATGACAGCAAAACGAGGTCAAATAGATGAGAAACGAGGGAGACATGGTGCTAAAAGCAAACGCCTACCGGGAAGGCGTATTGTTTTCGGGCCCAACTTGCGCGGTTTCCCGATTTTCGTCATATCTCCCTCGTTAGTCATCAGATTGACCCCGTTCTGATGGCAATGCAAAGCTAACACACAAATGTAAAAACTTCAGTGAGTGAAAATGAGGAAATTGTATGATGTATATTTGATGAGGAACGCGAGATATTAACGACACGCGTCGTAGCGCTTCTTGCTGTGCGGTTCCAAACTGGTAAACATGTAATGTAACAATCACAGCCAGCCTGTAGTCGTAGCCCTCTGAGTTAGCTTCGCAACGACAGTAAAACCGGATCAAATGGATGAGAAATGCGGGAGATATTATTCTAAAAGCAGACGCCAACCGGGAAGGCGTATGGTTTTCGGGCCCAACTTGCGCAGTTTCCTGATTTTCGTCCTATTTCCCTCGTTAGTCATAGGATTGACCCCGTTCTGATGCCAACGCGAAGCTAACTTACAGACGTAAAAACTTCTGTCAGTCAAAATGAGGAAATCGAGCTTTATGTGTGGTAAATTTGATGAGGAATGCGAGGCATCAATGACAAGCGTTATAGTGCTTCTTGATGTGCAATTTCGAACTGGTAAACGCACTATCCGACGATCACAGTCTACCTGCAGTCGTAGCCCTCTGAGTTATCTTTGCAACGACAGCAAAACGAGGTCAAATGGATGAAAAAGGAGAGAGATATGGTGCTAAAAGCAGACGCCTACGAGGAAGGCGTAAGGCTTTCGGCCCAACTTGCGCAGTTTCCCGATTTTCGTCAAATCTTCCTCGTTAGTCATCGGATTGACCCCGTTCTAATGGCAACGCGAAGCTAACTCTCAGACGTAAAAACTTATGTCAGTGAAAACAAGGAAATCGGGCTTTATGTGAGGTATATTTAATTGAGGAACACGAGGTATCGACGACACATGTTATAGCGATTCTTGCTGTGTATTTCCAAACTGGTAAATACGTAATCCGACAATCACAGCCAGCCTGTAGTCATAGCCCTCTAAGTTAGCTTCGTAACGACAGCAAAATAGGGTCAAATGGATGGGAAACGAGGGAGATCTGGTTCTAAAAGCAGACACCTACCGGGAAGGCGTAAGGTTTTCGGGCCCCACTTGCACAATTTCCCGATTTTCATCATATCTCCCTTGTTAGTCATCGGATTGACCCTGTTCTGATGGTAACGCGAAGCTAACTCTCAGACGTAAAAACTTCTGCCCGTGAAAACAAGGAAATTGGGCTTTATGTGAGTTATATTTGATGAGGAACACGAGGCATCGACAACACGCATTATAGCGCTTCTTGCTGTGCGGTTCCAAACTAGTAAACGCGTAATCCGACAATCACAGCCAGCCTGTAGTTTTAGCCCTCTGAGAAGCTTCACAACGATAGCAAAAGCAAATGGATGAGAAACGATGGAGATATGGTGCTAAAAGCAGACGCCTACCGGGAAGGCGTAAGGTTTTCGGGCCCAACTTGCACGGTTTCTCGATTTTGGTCATATCTCCCTCGTTAGTCATCGTATTGACCACGTTCTGATGGTAACACAAAGCTAACTCACAGACTTAAAAACTTCTGTCAGTGAAAACTAGGAAATCGGGCTTTATTTGAGGTATATTGGATGTGGAACACGAGGTATCAAGGACACGCATTATAGCGGTTCTTGCTGTGCGGTTCCAAACTGGTAAATGCGTAATCCGACAAACACAGCCAGCCTGTAGTTGTAGCCCTCTGAGTAGCTTCGCAACGACAGCAAAACGGGGTCAAATGGATGAGAAACGAAGGAGATATGGTGCTAAAAGCAGATGCCTACTGAGAAGGCGTATGGTTTTCGGGCCCAACTTGCGCGGTTTCCCGATTTTTGTCATATCTCCCTCGTTACTCATTGGATGGACCCCGTTCTGATGGCAACGCGAAGCTAACGCACAGACGTAAAAACTTCTGTCAGTGAAAATTAGGAAATCGGGCTTTATGTGAGGTATATTGGATGAGGAACACGAGGTATCGATGACACGCATTATAACGCTTCTTGCTGTGCGGTTCCAAACTGGTAAACACGTAATCCGACAATCACAACCAGCCTGTAGTCGTAGCCCTCTGAGTAGCTTCGCAACCACAGCAAAACGGGGTCAAATGGATGAGAAACGAGGGAGATATGGTGCTAAAAGCAGACGCCAACCGGGAAGGTGTATGTTTTTCGGGCCCAAGTTTCGCGGTTTCCCGATTTTCATCATATCTCCCTCGTTAGTCATCGGATTGACCCCGTTCGGCTGGCAATGTGAAACTAACACATAGACGTAAAAACTTTTATCAGTGAAAATGAGGAAATCGAGCTTTATAAGAGGTAAATTTGATGAGGAACGTGAGGCATCGATGACACGCGTTATAGTGCTTCTTGTTGTGCGGTTTAGAACTTGTAAACGCACAATCCAACGATCACAGTCAGCCTGTAGTCGTAGCCCTTTGAGTAGCTTCGCAACGACAGCAAAACGAGGTCCAATGGATGAGAAACGAGGGAGACATGGTGCTAAAAGCAGACTCCTACATATAAAAACTTCAGTCAGTGAAAATCAGGAAATCGGAATTTATATGACATATATTTGATGAGGAACGCGAGATAGCTTCTTGCTGTGCGGTTCCAAACTGGTAAACAGGTAATGCGATAATCATAGCCAGCCTGTAGTCGTAGCCCTCTGAGTTAGCTTCGCAACGACAGTAAAATGGGGTCAAATGGATGAGAAACAACGGAGATATGGTTCTTAAAGCAGACGCCAACCGGGAAGGCGTATGGTTTTCGGGCCCAACTTGCGCAGTTTCCCGATTTTCATCCTATCTCCCTCGTTAGTCATCGGATTGACCCCGTTCTGATGACAACGCGAAGCTAACTAACAGACGTAAAAACTTCTGCAGTGAAAATGAGGAAATCGGGCTTTATGCGAGGTAAATTTGATGAGGAATGCGAGGCATCGATGACACGCATTATAGTGCTTCTTGATGTGCGGTTTCAAACTGGTAAACGCACTATCCGACGATCACAGTCTGCCTGTAGTCGTAGCCCTCTGAGTTAGCTTCACAACGACAGCAAAACGAGGTCAAATAGATGAAAAACGAGAGAGATATGGTGCTAAAAGCAGACGCCTACCAGGAAGGCGTAAGGTTTTCGGGCCCAACTTGCGCAATTTCCCGATTTTCGTCATATCTTCCTCGTTAGTCATCGGATTTACCCCGTTCTGATGGCAACGTGAAGCTAACTCTCAGACATAAAAACTTATGTCAGTGAAAACAAGGAAATTGGGCTTTATGTGAGTTATATTGAATTGAGGAACACGAGGCATCGACGACAAGTGTTATAGCGAATCTTGCTGTGTAGTTCCAAACTAGTAAACGCGTAATCCGACAATCACAGCCAGCCTGTGGTCGTAGCCCTCTAAGTTAGATTCGCAACGACAGCAAATTAGGGTCAAATGGATGAGAAACGACGGAGATCTTGTGCTAAAAGCAGACGCCTACCTGGAAGGCGTAAGGTTTTCGGGCCCAACTTGCGCAATTTCCCGATTTTCGTCATATCTCCCTTGTTAGTCATCGGATTGACCCCGTTCTGATGGCAACGCGAAGCTAACTCTCAGACGTAAAAACTTCTACCCGTGAAAACAAGGAAATTTGGCTTTATGTGAGTTATATTTGATGAGGAACACAAGGCATCGACGACATGCATTATAGCGCTTCTTGTTGTGTGGTTCCAAACTGGTAAACGCGCAATCCGACAATCACAGCCATCCTGTAGTCGTAGCCCTCAGAGAAGCTTCACAACGATAGCAAAATGAGGTCAAATGGATGAGAAACGAGGGAGATATGGTGCTAAAAGCAGACGCCTACCGGGAAGGCGTAAGGTTTTCGGGCCCAACTTGCACGGTTTCTCGATTTTCGTCATATCTCGCTCGTTAGTCATCTGATTGACCCGTTCTGATGGTAACGCGAAACTAACTCATAGACGTAAATACTTCTGTAAGTGAAAATGAGGAAATCAGGCTTTATGAGAGGTAAATTTGATGAGGAACGCGAGGCATCGATGACAAGCGTTATAGTGCTTCTTGCTGTTCAGTTTTGAACTGGTAAACGCATAATCCGACTATCACAGTCAGCCTGTAGTCGTAGCCCTATGAGTAGCTTCACATCGACAGCAAAACGAGGTAAAATGGATGAGAAACGAGGGAGACATGGTGCTAAAAGAAGATGCCTACCGGGAAGGCGTAAGGTTTTCGGACCCAACTTGCGCGGTTTCCCGATTTTCCTCATATCTCCCTCGTTACTCATCGGATTGACCCCGTTCTGATGGCAACGCGAAGCTAACGCAGAGACGTAAAAACTTCTGTTAGTGAAAATTAGGAAATCGGGCTTTACGTGAGGTATATTGGATAAGGAACACGAGGTATCGATGACACGCTTTATAATGCCTCTTACTGTGCGGCTCCAAACTGGTAAACACGTAATCCGACAATCACAACCAGCCTGTAGTCGTAGCCCTCTGAGTAGCTTCGCAACAACAGCAAAACGGGGTCAAATGGATGTGAAACGAGGGAGATATGGTGCTAAAAGCAGACGCCAACCGGGAAGGCGTATGGTTTTTGGGCCCAACTTGCGCGGTTTCACGATTTTCGTCATATCTCCCTCGTTAGTCATCGGATTGACCCCGTTCGGCTGGCAACGTGAAACTAACTCACAGACGTAAAAACTTTTGTCAGTGAAAATGAGGAAATCGAGCTTTATGAGAGGTAAATTTGATGAGGAACGTGAGGCATCGATGACACGCGTTATAGTGCTTCTTGTTGTGCGGTTTCGAACTGGTAAACGCATAATCCGACGATTACAGTCAGCCTGTAGTCGTAACCCTCTGAGTAGCTTCGCAATGACAGCAAAACGAGGTCAAATGGATGAGAAACGAGGGAGACATGGTGCTAAAAGCAAACGCCTACCGGGAAGGCGTATTGTTTTCGGGCCCATCTTGCGCGGTTTCCCGATTTTCGTCATATCTCCCTCGTTAGTCATCAGTTTGACCCCGTTCTGATGGCAACGCAAAGCTAACTCAGAGATGTAAAAACTTCAGTGAGTGAAAATGAGGAAATTGGAATTTATATGACGTATATTTGATGAGGAACGCGAGATATTGACGACACGCGTCGTAGCGCTTCTTGCTGTGTGGCTCCAAACTGGTAAACATGTAATGCGACAATCACAGCCAGCCTGTAGTCGTAGCCCTCTGAGTTAGCTTCGCAACGACTATAAAACGGGGTCAAATGGATGAGAAACGAGGGAGATATTGTTCTAAAAGCAGACGCCAACCGGGAAGGCGTATGGTTTTCGGGCCCAACTTGCGCAGTTTCCTGATTTTCATCCTATCTCCCTCGTTAGTCATCGGATTGACCCCGTTCTGATGCCAACGCGAAGCTAACTCACAGACGTAAAAACTTCTGTCAGTGAAAATGAGGAAATCGAGCTTTATGTGAGGTAAATTTCATGAGGAATACGAGGCATCGATGACACGCATTATAGTGCTTCTTGATGTGCAGTTTCGAACTGGTAAACGCACTATCCGACGATCCCAGTCTGCCTGTAGTCGTAGCCCTCTGAGTTAGCTTTGCAACGACAGCTAAACGAGGTCAAATGGATGAAAAACGAGAGAGATAAGGTGCTAAAAGCAGACGCCTACCAGGAAGGCGTAAGGTTTTCGGGCCCAACTTGCGCAGTTTCCCGATTTTCGTCATATCTTCCTTGTTAGTCATCGGATTGACCCCGTTCTGATGGCAACGCGAAGCCAACGCACAGACGTAAAAACTTCTGTCAGTGAAAATTAGGAAATCGGGCTTTATGTGAGGTATATTGGATAAGGAACATGAGGTATCGATAACACGCATTATAATGCTTCTTGCTGTGCGGTTCCAAACTGGTAAACATGTAATCCGACAATCACAACCAGCCTGTAGTCGTAGCCCTCTGAGTAGCTTCGCAATGACAGCAAAACGGGGTCAAATGGATGTGAAACGAGGGAGATATGGTGCTAAAAGCAGACGCCAACCGGGAAGGCGTATGGTTTTCGGGCCCAACTTGCGCGGTTTCACGATTTTCGTCATATCTCCCTCGTTAGTCATCGGATTGACCCCGTTCGGCTGGTAACGTGAAACTAACTCACAGACGTAAAAACTTTTGTCAGTGAAAATGAGGAAATCGAGTTTTATGAGAGGTAAATTTGATGAGGAACGTGAGGCATCGATGACACGCGTTATAGTGCTTCTTGTTGTGCGGTTTCGAACTGGTAAACGCAAAATCCGACGATTACAGTCAGCCTGTAGTCGTAGCCCTCTGAGTAGCTTCGCAATGACAGCAAAACGAGGTCAAATGGATGAGAAACGAGGGAGACATGGTGCTAAAAGCAAACGCTTACCAGGAAGGCGTATTGTTTTCGGGCCCATCTTGCGCGGTTTCTCGATTTTCGTCATACCTCCCTCGTTAGTCATCAGTTTGACCCCGTTCTGATGGCAACGCAAAGCTAACTCAGAGATGTAAAAACTTCAGTGAGTGAAAATGAGGAAATTGGAATTTATATGACGTATATTTGATGAGGAACGCGAGATATTGACGACACGTGTCGTAGCGCTTCTTGCTGTGTGGCTCCAAACTGGTAAACATGTAATGCGACAATCACAGCCAGCCTGTAGTCGTAGCCCTCTGAGTTAGCTTCGCAACGACTGTAAAACGGGGTCAAATGGATGAGAAACGAGGGAGATATTATTCTAAAAGCAGACGCCAACCGGGAAGGCGTATGGTTTTCGGGCCCAACTTGCGCAGTTTCCTGATTTTCATCCTATCTCCCTCGTTAGTCATCGGATTGACCCCGTTCTGATGCCAACGCGAAGCTAACTCACAGACGTAAAAACTTCTGTCAGTGAAAATGAGGAAATCGAGCTTTATGTGAGGTAAATTTGATGAGGAATGCGAGGCATCGATGACACGCATTATAGTGCTTCTTGATGTGCAGTTTCGAACTGGTAAACGCACTATCCAACGATCACAGTCTGCCTGTAGTCGTAGCCCTCTGAGTTAGCTTTGCAACGACAACAAAACGAGGTCAAATGGATGAAAAACGAGAGAGATATGGTGCTAAAAGTAGACGCTTACCAGGAAGGCGTAAGGTTTTCGGGCCCAACTTGCGCAGTTTCCCGATTTTCGTCATATCTTCCTTGTTAGTCATCGGATTGACCCCGTTCTGATGGCAACGCGAAGCCAACGCACAGACGTAAAAACTTCTGTCAGTGAAAATTTGGAAATCGGGCTTTATGTGAGGTATATTGGATAAGGAACATGAGGTATCGATGACACGCATTATAATGCTTCTTGCTGTGCGGTTCCAAACTGGTAAACACGTAATCCGACAATCACAACCAGCCTGTAGTCGTAGCCCTCTGAGTAGCTTCGCAACGACAGTAAAACGGGGTCAAATGGATGTGAAACGAGGGAGATATGGTGCTAAAAGCAGATGCCAACCGGGAAGGCGTATGGTTTTCGGGCCCAACTTGCGCGGTTTCACGATTTTCGTCATATCTCCCTCGTTAGTCATCGGATTGACCCCGTTCGGCTGGCAACGTGAAACTAACTCACAGACGTAAAAACTTTTGTCAGTTAAAATGAGGAAATCGAGCTTTATGAGAGCTAAATTTGATGAGGAACGTGAGGCATCGATGACACGCGTTATAGTGCTTCTTGTTGTGCGGTTTCAAACTGGTAAACGCATAATCCGACGATTACAGTCAGCCTGTAGTCGTAGCCCTCTGAGTAGCTTCGCAATGACAGCAAAACGAGGTCAAATGTATGAGAAACGAGGGAGACATGGTGCTAAAAGCAAATGCCTACCGGGAAGGCGTATTGTTTTCGGGCCCATCTTGCGCGGTTTCCCGATTTTCGTCATATCTCCCTCGTTAGTCATCAGTTTGACCCCGTTCTGATGGCAACGCAAAGCTAACTCAGAGATGTAAAAACTTCAGTGAGTGAAAATGAGGAAATTGGAATTTATATGACGTATATTTGATGAGGAACGCGAGATATTGACGACACGCGTCGTAGCGCTTCTTGCTGTGTGGCTCCAAACTGGTAAACATGTAATGCGACAATCACAGCCAGCCTGTAGTTGTAGCCCTCTGAGTTAGCTTCGCAACGACTATAAAACGGGGTCAAATGGATGAGAAACGAGGGAGATATTGTTCTAAAAGCAGACGCCAACCGGGAAGGCGTATGGTTTTCGGGCCCAACTTGCACAGTTTCCTGATTTTCATCCTATCTCCCTCGTTAGTCATCGAATTGACCCCGTTCTGATGCCAACGCGAAGCTAACTCATAGACGTAAAAACTTCTGTCAGTGAAAATGAGGAAATCGAGCTTTATGTGAGGTAAATTTGATGAGGAATGCGAGGCATCGATGACACGCATTATAGTGCTTCTTGATGTGCAGTTTCGAACTGGTAAACGCACTATCCGACGATCACAGTCTGCCTGTAGTCGTAGCCCTCTGAGTTAGCTTTGCAACGACAGCAAAACGAGGTCAAATGGATGAAAAACGAGAGAGATATGGTGCTAAAAGAAGACGCCTACCAGGAAGGCGTAAGGTTTTCGGGCCCAACTTGCGCAGTTTCACGATTTTTGTCATATCTTCCTTGTTAGTCATCGGATTGACCCCGTTCTGATGGCAACGCGAAGCCAACGCATAGACGTAAAAACTTCTGTCAGTGAAAATTAGGAAATCGGGCTTTATGTGAGGTATATTGGATAAGGAACATGAGGTATCGATGACACGCATTATAATGCTTCTTGCTGTGCGGTTCCAAACTGGTAAACACGTAATCCGACAATCACAACCAGCCTGTAGTCGTAGCCCTCTGAGTAGCTTCGCAACGACAACAAAACGGGGTCAAATGGATGTGAAACGAGGGAGATATGGTGCTAAAAGTAGACGCCAACCGGGAAGGCGTATGGTTTTCGGGCCCAACTTGCGCGGTTTCACGATTTTCGTCATATCTTCCTTGTTAGTCATCGGATTGACCCCGTTCTGATGGCAACGTGAAACTAACTCACAGACGTAAAAACTTTTGTCAGTGAAAATGAGGAAATCGAGCTTTATGAGAGGTAAATTTGATGAGGAACGTGAGGCATCGATGACACGCGTTATAGTGCTTCCTGTTGTGCGGTTTCGAACTGGTAAATGCATAATCCGACAATTACAGTCAGCCTGTAGTCGTAGCCCTCTGAGTAGCTTCGGAATGACAGCAAAACGAGGTCAAATGGATGAGAAACGAGGGAGAAATGGTGCTAAAAGCAAACGCCTACCGGGAAGGCGTATTGTTTTCGGGCGCATCTTGCGCGGTTTCCCAATTTTCGTCATATCTCCCTCGTTAGTCATGAGTTTGACCCCGTTCTGATGGCAACGCAAAGCTAACTCAGAGATGTAAAAACTTCAGTGAGTGAAAATGAGGAAATTGGAATTTATATGACGTATAATTGATGAGGAACGCGAGATATTGACGACACGCGTCGTAGCGCTTCTTGCTGTGTGGCTCCAAACTGGTAAACATGTAATGCGACAATCACAGCCAGCCTGTAGTTGTAGCCCTCTGAGTTAGCTTCGCAACGACTGTAAAACGGGGTCAAATGGATGAGAAACGAGGGAGATATTGTTCTAAAAGCAGACGCCAACCGGGAAGGCGTATGGTTTTCGGGCCCAACTTGCGCAGTTTCCTGATTTTCATCCTATCTCCCTCGTTAGTCATCGGATTGACCCCGTTCTGATGCCAACGCGAAGCTAACTCACAGACGTAAAAACTTCTGTCAGTGAAAATGAGGAAATCGAGCTTTATGTGAAGTAAATTTGATGAGGAATGCGAGGCATCGATGACACGCATTATAGTGCTTCCTGATGTGCAGTTTCGAACTAGTAAACGCACTATCTGACGATCACAGTCTGCCTGTAGTCGTAGCCCTCTGAGTTAGCTTTGCAACGACAGCAAAACGAGGTCAAATGGATGAAAAACGAGAGAGATATGGTGCTAAAAGCAGTCGCCTACCAGGAAGGCGTAAGGTTTTCGGGCCCAACTTGCGCAGTTTCCCGATTTTCGTCATATCTTCCTTGTTAGTCATCAGATTGACCCCGTTCTGTTACAACGCGAAGCCAACGCACAGACGTAAAAACTTCTGTCAGTGAAAATTAGGAAATCGGGCTTTATTTGAGGTATATTGGATAAGGAACATGAGGTATCGATGACACGCATTATAATGCTTCTTGCTGTGCGGTTCCAAACTGGTAAACACGTAATCCGACAATCACAACCAGCCTGTAGTCGTAGCCCTCTGAGTAGCTTCGCAACGACAGCAAAACGGGGTCAAATGGATGTGAAACGAGGGAGATATGGTGCTAAAAGCAGACGCCAACCGGGAAGGCGTATGGTTTTCGGGCCCAACTAGCGCGGTTTCACGATTTTCGTCATATCTCCCTCGTTAGTCATCGAATTGACCCCGTTCGGCTGGCAACGTGAAACTAACTCACAGACGTAAAAACTTTTGTCAGTGAAAATGAGGAAATCGAGCTTTATGAGAGGTAAATTTGATGAGGAACGTGAGGCATCGATGACACGCGTTATATTGCTTCTTGTTGTGCGGTTTCGAACTGGTAAACGCATAATCCAATGATTACAGTCAGCCTGTACTCGTAGCCCTCTGAGTGCTTCGCAATGACAGCAAAACGAGGTCAAATGGATGAGAAACGAGGGAGACATGGTGCTAAAAGCAAACGCCTACCGGGAAGGCGTATTGTTTTCGGGCCCATCTTGCGCGGTTTCCCGATTTTCGTCATATCTCCCTCGTTAGTCATCAGTTTGACCCCGTTCTGATGGCAACGCAAAGCTAACTCAGAGATGTAAAAACTTCAGTGAGTGAAAATGAGGAAATTGGAATTTATATGACGTATATTTGATAAGGAACGCGAGATATTGACGACACGTGTCGTAGCGCTTCTTGCTGTGTGGCTCCAAACTGGTAAACATGTAATGCGACAATCACAGTCAGCCTGTAGTCATAGCCCTCTGAGTTAGCTTCGCAACGACTCTAAAACGGGGTCAAATGGATGAGAAATGAGGGAGATATTGTTCTAAAAGCTGACGCCAACCGGGAAGGCGTATGGTTTTCGGGCCCAACTTGCGCAGTTTCCTGATTTTGATCCTATCTCCCTCGTTAGTCATCGGATTCACCCCGTTCTGATGCCAACGCAAAGCTAACTCACAGACGTAAAAACTTCTGTCAGTGAAAATGAGGAAATCAAGCTTTATGTGAGGTAAATTTGATGAGGAATGCGAGGCATCGATGACACGCATTATAGTGCTTCTTGATGTGCAGTTTCGAACTGGTAAACGCACTATCCGACGATCACAGTCTACCTGTAGTCGTAGCCCTCTGAGTTAGCTTTGCAACGACAGCAAAACGAGGTCAAATGGATGAAAAACGAGAGAGATATGGTGCTAAAAGCAGAAGCCTACCAGGAATGCGTAAGGTTTTCGGGCCCAACTTGCGCAGTTTCCCGATTTTCGTCATATCTTCCTCGTTAGTCATCGGATTGACCCCGTTCTGATGGCAACGCGAAGCTAACTCTCAGACGTAAAAACTTATGTCAGTGAAAACAAGGAAATCGGGCTTTATGTGAGGTATATTTAATTGAGGAACACGAGGCATCGACGACACATGTTATAGTGATTCTTGCTGTGTATTTCCAAACTGGTAAACTCGTAATCCGACAATCACAGCCAGCCTGTAGTCATAGCCCTCTAAGTTAGCTTCGCAATGATAGTAAAATAGGGTCAAATGGATGAGAAACGAGTAGTAGACACCTACCGGGAAGGCGTAAGGTTTTCGGGCCCCACTTGCATAGTTTCCCAATTTTCGTCATATCTCCCTTGTTAGTCATCGGATTGACCCTGTTCTGATGGCAACGCGAAGCTAACTCTCAGACGTAAAAACTTCTGTCCTTGAAAACAAGGAAATTGGGCTTTATGTGAGTTATATTTGATGAGGAACACGAGGCATCGACGACACGCATTATAGCGCTTCTTGCTGTGCGGTTCCAAACTGGTAAACGCGCAATCCGACAATCACACCCAGCTTGTAGTTGTAGCCCTCTGAGAAGCTTCACAATGACCGCAAACGAGGTCAAATGGATGAGAAACGATGGAGATATGGTGCTAAAAGCAGACGCCTATCGGGAAGGCGTAAGGTTTTTGGGCCCAACTTGCATGATTTCTCGATTTTCGTCATATCTCCCTCGTTAGTCATCGGATTGACCCCGTTCTGATGGTAACGCGAAACTAACTCATAGACGTAAATACTTCTATCAGTGAAAATGAGGAAATCAGGCTTTATGAGAGGTAAATTTGATGAGGAACGCGAGGCATCGATGACACGCATTATAGTGCTTCTTGATGTGCGGTTTCGAACTGGTAAACGCACAATCCGACAATCACAGTCAACCTGTAGTCATAGCCCTCTGAGTAGCTTCACAACGACAGCAAAACAAGGTCAAATAGATGAGAAATGAGGGAGACATGGAGCTAAAAGCAGATGCCTACCGGGAAGGCGTAAGGTTTTCGGGGCCAACTTGCACGGTTTCTCGATTTTCGTCATATCTCCCTCGTTAGTTATCGGATTGATCCCGTTCTGATGGCAACGCAAAGCTAACTCATAGACTTAAAAACTTCTTTCACTGAAAATGAGGAAATCGGGCTTTATGCGAGGTAAATTTGATGAGGAATGCAAGGCATCGATGACACACGTTATAGTGCTTCTTGCTGTGCGGTTTCGAATCGGTAAACGCACTGTCCGACGATCACAGTCTGCCTGTAGTCGTAGCCCTCTAAGTTGGCTTCGCAACGGCAGCAAAACGAGGTTAAATGGATGAGAAACGAGAGAGATATGGTGCTAAAAGCAGACGCCTACAAAGGAAGGCGTAAGGTTTTCGAGCCCAACTTGCGTAGTTTCCCGATTTTCGTCATATCTCCCTCGTTAGTCATCGGATTGACCCCATTCTGATAGCAACGCGAAGCTAACTCTCAGACGTAAAAACTTCTATCAGTGAAAACAAGGAAATTGGGCTTTATGTGAGGAATATTTCATGAGGAACATAAGGCATTGACGACACGCATTATAGCGATTCTTGCTGTGCGGATCCAAATTGGTAAACGCGTAATCCGACAATCACAGTCAGCCTGTAGTCGTAGCCCTCTGAGTAGCTTCGCAACGACAGCCAAACAAGGTCAAATGGATGAGAAACAAGGGAGATCTGGTGCTAAAAGCAGACGCCTACCGGGAAGGCGTAAGGTTTTCGGGCCCAACTTGCGTAGTTTCCCGATTTTTATCATATCTCCCTTGTTAGTCATCGGATTGACCCCGTTCTAATGGCAACGCGAAGCTAACTCTCAGACGTAAAAACTTCTATCATTGAAAACAAGGAAATTGGGCTTTATATGAGTTATATTTGATGAGGAACACGAGGCATCGATGACACGTGTTATAACGCTTCTTGCTGTGCGGTTCCAAACTAGTAAACGCGCAATCCGACAATCACAGCCAGCCTGTAGTCGTCGCCCTCTGAGTAGCTTCACAACGACCGCAAACGAGGTCAAATGGATGAGAAACGAGGGAGATATGGTGCTAAAAGCAGACGCCTACCGGGAAGGCGTAATGTTTTCGGGCCCAACTTGCACGGTTTCTCGATTTTCATCATATCTCCCTCGTTAGTCATCGGATTGACCCTGTTCTGATGGTAACGCGAAACTAACTCATAGAGGTAAATACTTTTGTCAGTGAAAATGAGGAAATCAGGCGTTATGAGAGGTAAATTTGATGAGGAACGTGAGGCATCGATGACACGCGTTATAGTGCTTCTTGCTGTGTGGTTTCGAACTGGTAAACGCACAATCCGACAATCACAGTCAGCCTGTAGTCATAGCCCTCTGAGTAGCTTCACAACGACAGCAAAACAAGGTCAAATGATGAGAAATGAGGGAGACATGGAGCTAAAAGCAAATGCCTACCGGGAAGGCGTAAGGTTTTCGGGGCCAACTTGCGCGGTTTCCTAATTTTCTTCATATCTCCCTCGTTAGTCATCGAATTGACCCCGTTCTGATGGCAACGCAAAGCTAACTCACAGACGCAAAAACTTATGTCAGTGAAAACAAGGAAATGGGGCTTTATGTGAGGTATATTTCATGAGGAACACAAGGCATTGACGACATGCATTATAGCGATTCTTGCTGTGCGGTTCCAAATTGGTAAACGCGCAATCCGACAATCACAACCAGCCTGTAGTCGTAGCCCTCTAAGTTAGCTTTGCAACGACAGCCAAACAGGGTCAAATGGATGAGAAACGAGGGAGATCTTGTGCTAAAAGTAGACGCCTACCGGGAAGGCGTAAGGTTTTCGGGCCCAACTTGCGTAGTTTCCCGATTTTCGTCATATCTCCCTTGTTAGTCATCGGATTGACCCCGTTCTGATGGCAACACGAAGCTAACTCTCAGACATAAAAACTTCTATCAGTGAAAACAAGGAAATTGGGCTTTATATGAGGTATATTTGATGAGGAACACGAGGCATCGATGACACTCGTTATAGCGCTTCTTGCTGTGCGGTTCCAAACTAGTAAACGCGCAATCCGACAATCACAGCCAGCCTGTAGTCGTAGCCCTCTGAGTAGCTTCACAATGACCGCAAACGAGGTCAAATGGATGAGAAACGATGGAGATATGGTGCTAAAAGCAGACGCCTATCGGGAAGGCGTAAGGTTTTTGGGCCCAACTTGCATGATTTCTCGATTTTCGTCATATCTCCCTCGTTAGTCATCGGATTGACCCCGTTCTGATGGTAACGCGAAACTAACTCATAGACGTAAATACTTCTGTCAGTGAAAATGAGGAAATCAGGTGTTATGAGAGGTAAATTTGATGAGGAACGCGAGGCATCGATGACACGCGTTATAGTGCTTCTTGCTGTGCGGTTTCGAACTGGTAAACGCACAATCGGACAATCACAGTCAGCCTGTAGTCGTAGCCCTCTACGTAGCTTCGCAACGACAGCAAATCAAAGTCAAATGGATGAGAAATGAGGGAGACATGGAGCTAAAAGCAAATGCCTAACGGGAAGGCATAAGGTTTTCGGGGCCAACTTGCGCGGTTTCCTGATTTTCGTCATATCTCCCTCGTTAGTCATCGAATTGACCCCGTTCTGATGGCAACGCAAAGCTAACTCACAGACGTAAAAACTTATGTCAGTTAAAACAAGGAAATTGGGCTTTATGTGAGGTATATTTCATGAGGAAAACAAGGCATTGACAACACGTATTATAGCGATTCCTGCTGTGCGGTTCCAAATTGGTAAACGCGCAATCCGACAATCACAGTCAGCCTGTAGTCGTAGCCCTCTGAGTAGCTTCGCAACGACGAAAAACAAGGTCAAATGGATGAGAAATGAGGGAGACATGGTGCTAAAAGCAAATGCCTACCGGGAAGGCGTAAGGTTTTCGGGGCCAACTTGCGCGGTTTCCCGATTTTCTTCATATATCCCTCGTTAGTCATCGGATTGACCCCGTTCTGATGGCAACGCAAAGCTAACTCACAGACGTAAAAACTTATGTCAGTTAAAACAAGGAAATTGGGCTTTATGTGAGGTATATTTCATGAGGAAAACAAGGCATTGACAACACGTATTATAGCGATTCCTGCTGTGCGGTTCCAAATTGGTAAATGCGCAATCCGACAATCACAGCCAGCCTGTAGTCGTAGCCCACTAAGTTAGCTTCGCAACAACAGCTTATTTGTAACAAGTAGTTTTGTTGGTTGGTTAATTGGTCACATTTTATTCATGAAATGGCTCAAATGGATGAGAAACGAAGGAGATCTGGTGCTAAAAGCAGACGCCTACCGGGAAGGCGTATGGTTTTTGGGCCTAACTTGCGTAGTTTCCCGATTTTCATCATATCTCCCTTGTTAGTCATCGGATTGACCCCGTTCTAATGGCAACGCGAAGCTAACTCTCAGACGTAAAAACTTATGTCAGTGAAAACAAGGAAATTAGGCTTTATATGAGTTATATTTGATGAGGAACATGAGGCATCGATGACACGCGTTATAACGCTTCTTGTTGTGCGGTTCCAAACTAGTAAACGCGCAATCCGACAATCACAGCCAGCCTGTAGTCGTCACCCTCTGAGTAGCTTCACAACGACCGCAAACGAGGTCAAATGGATGAGAAACGAGGGAGATATGGTGCTAAAAGCAGGCGCCTACCAGGAAGGCGTAATGTTTTCGGGCCCAACTTGCACGGTTTCTCGATTTTTGTCATATCTCCCTCGTTAGTCATCGGATTGACCCCGTTCTGATGGTAACGCGAAACTAACTCATAGAGGTAAATAATTTTGTCAGTGAAAATGAGGAAATCAGGCGTTATGAGAGGTAAATTTGATGTGGAGCGCGAGGCTTCGATGACACGCGTTATGGTGCTTCTTGCTGTGCGGTTTCGAACTGATAAACGCACAATCCGACAATCACAGTTAGCCTGTAGTCGTAGCCCTGTGAGTAGCTTCACAACTACAGCAAAACAAGGTCAAATGGATGAGAAATGAGGGAGACATGGAGCTAAAAGCAAATGCCTACCGGGAAGGAGTAAGGTTTTCGGGGCCAACTTGCGCGGTTTCCCGATTTTCTTCATATCTCCCTCGTTAGTCATCGAATTGACCCCGTTCTGATGGCAACGCAAAGCTAACTCACAGACGCAAGAACTTATGTCAGTGAAAACAAGGAAATGGGGCTTTATGTGTGGTATATTTCGTGAGGAACACAAGGCATTGACGACACGCATTATAGCGATTCTTGCTGTGCGGTTCCAAATTGGTAAACGCGCAATCCGACAATCACAGCTAGCCTGTAGTCATAGCCCTCTAAGTTAGCTTCGCAACGACAGCCAAACAGGGTCAAATGGATGAGAAATGAGGGAGATCTTGTGCTAAAAGCAGACGCCTACCGGGAAGGCGTAAGGTTTTCGGGCCCAACTTGCGTAGTTTCCCGATTTTCGTCATATCTCCCTTGTTAGTCTTCGGATTTACCCCGTTCTGATGGCAACGCGAAGCTAACTCTCAGACGTTAAAACTTCTGTCAGTGAAAACAAGGAAATTGGGCTTTATATGAGTTATATTTGATGAGGAACACGAGGCATCGATGACACGCGTTATAGCGCTTCTTTGCTGTGCGGTTCAAAACTAGTAAACGCAACATCCGACAATATCAACCAGCCTGTAGTCGTAGCCCTCTGAGTAGCTTCAAAACGACCGCAAACGAGGTCAAATGATTGATAAACGAGGGAGATATGGTGCTAAAAGCAGACGCCTACCGGGAAGGCGTAAGGTTTTCGGGCCCAACTTGCACGGTTTCTCGATTTTCGTCATATCTCCCTCGTTAGTATTAGATTGACCCCGTTCTGATGGTAACGCAAAACTAACTTATAGACGTAAATACTTCTGTCAGTGAAAATGAGGAAATCAGGCGTTATGAGAGGTAAATTTGATGAGGAACGCGAGCATCGATGACACGCATTATAGTGCTTCTTGCTGTGCAGTTTTCAACTAGTAAACGCACAATCCGACGATCACAGTCAGCCTGTAGTCGTAGCCCTCTGAGTAGCTTCGCAACGACAGCAAAATAAGGTCAAATGGATGAGAAATGAGGGAGACATGGAGCTAAAAGCAAATGCCTACCGGGAAGGCGTAAGGTTTTTGGGGCCAACTTGCGCGGTTTCCCGATTTTTGCCATATCTCCCTCGTTAGTCATCGTATTGACCCCATTCTCATAGCAACGCGAAGCTAACTCTCAGACGTAAAAACTTATGTTAGTGAAAATAAGGAAATCGGGGTTTATGTGAGGTATATTTCATGAGGAACACAAGGCATGGATGACACGCATTATAGCGATTCTAGCTGTGCGGTTCCAAATTGGTAAACGCACAATCCGACAATCACAGCCAGCCTATAGTCGTAACCCTCAAAGTTAGCTTCGCAACGACAGCCAAACAGGGTCAAATGGATGAGAAACGAGGGAGATTTCGTGCTAAAGGCAGATGCCTACCGAGAAGGCGTAAGGTTTTCGGGCCCAACTTGTGTAGTTTCCCGATTTTTGTCATATCTCCCTTGTTGGTCATCGGATTGACCCCGTTCTGATGGCAACGCGAAGCTAACTCTCAGACGTAAAAACTTATGTCAGTGAAAACAAGGAAATTGGGCTTTATATGAGTTATATTTATGAGGAACATGAGGCATCGATGACACGCGTTATAGCGCTTCTTGCTGTGCGATTCCATACTAGTAAACGCGCAATCCGACAATCACAGCCAGCCTGTAATCGTAGCCCTCTGAGTAGCTTCACAACGACCGCAAACGAGGTCAAATGGATGAGAAACGAGGGAGATATGGTGCTAAAAGCATAAGCCTACCGGTAAGGCGTAAGGTTTTCGGGCCCAACTTGCACGGTTTCTCGATTTTCGTCATATCTCCCTCGTTAGTATTAGATTGACCCCGTTCTGATGGTAACGCAAAACTAACTTATAGACGTAAATACTTCTGTCAGTGAAAATGAGGAAATCAGGCGTTATGAGAGGTAAATTTGATGAGGAACGCGAGCATCGATGACACGCGTTATAGTGCTTCTTGCTGTGCAGTTTTCAACTAGTAAACGCACAATCCGACGATCACAGTCAGCCTGTAGTCGTAGCCCTCTGAGTAGCTTCGCAACGACAGCAAAATAAGGTCAAATGGATGAGAAATGAGGGAGACATGGAGCTAAAAGCAAATGCCTACCGGGAAGGCGTAAGGTTTTCGGGGCCAACTAGCGCGGTTTCCCGATTTTTGCCATATCTCCCTCGTTAGTCATCGTATTGACCCCATTCTCATAGCAACGCGAAGCTAACTCTCAGACGTAAAAACTTATGTTAGTGAAAACAAGGAAATCGGGGTTTATGTGTGGTATATTTCATGAGGAACACAAGGCATGGATGACACGCATTATAGCGATTCTAGCTGTGCGGTTCCAAATTGGTAAACGCACAATCCGACAATCACAGCCAGCCTATAGTCGTAACCCTCAAAGTTAGCTTCGCAACGACAGCCAAACAGGGTCAAATGGATGAGAAACGAGGGAGATTTCGTGCTAAAGGCAGATGCCTACCGAGAAGGCGTAAGGTTTTCGGGCCCAACTTGTGTAGTTTCCCGATTTTTGTCATATCTCCCTTGTTGGTCATCGGATTGACCCCGTTCTGATGGCAACGCGAAGCTAACTCTCAGACATAAAAACTTATGTCAGTGAAAACAAGGAAATTAGGCTTTATATGAGTTATATTTATGAGGAACACGAGGCATCGATGACACGCGTTATAGCGCTTCTTGCTGTGCGATTCCATACTAGTAAACGCGCAATCCGACAATCACAGCCAGCCTGTAGTCGTAGCCCTCTGAGTAGCTTCACAACGACCGCAAACGAGGTCAAATGGATGAGAAACGAGGGAGATATGGTGCTAAAAGCATACGCCTACCGGTAAGGCGTAAGGTTTTCGGGCCCAACTTGCACGGTTTCTCGATTTTCGTCATATCTCCCTCGTTAGTCATCGGATTGACCCCGTTCTGATGGTAACACGAAACTAAACTCATAGACGTAAATACTTCTATCAGTGAAAATGAGGAAATTAGGCGTTATGAGAGGTAAATTTGATGAGGAACGCGAGGCATCGATGACACGTGTTATAGTGCTTCTTGCTGTGCGGTTTCGAACTGGTAAACGCACAATCCGACAATCACAGTCAGCCTGTAGTCATAGCCCTCTGAGTAGCTTCGCAACGACAACAAAACAAGGTCAAATGGATGAGAAATGAGGGGGACATGGAGCTAAAAGCAGATGCCTACCGGGAAGGCGTAAGGTTTTCGGGGCCAACTTGCGTGGCTTCCCGATTTTCTTCATATCTCCCTCGTTAGTCATCTGATTGACCCCATTCTAATGGCAAGGCAAAGCTAACTCACAGACTTAAAAACTTCTGTCAGTGAAAATGAGGAAATCGGGCTTTATGCGAGGTAAATTTGATGAGGAATGCAAGGCATCGACGACACGTATTATAGTGCTTCTTGCTGTGCGGTTTCGAACCAGTAAACGCACTGTCCGACGATCACAGTCTACCTGTAGGCGTAGCCCTCTGAGTTGGCTTCGCAATGGCAGCAAAACGAGGTTAAATGGATGAGAAACGAGAGAGATATGGTGCTAAAAGTAGACGCCTACCAGGAAGGCGTAAGGTTTTCGAGCCCAACTTGCGCAGTTTCCCGATTTTTGTCATATCTCCCTCGTTAGTCATCGGATTGACCCTGTTCTGATAGCAACGCGAAGCTAACTTTCAGACGTAAAAACTTATGTCAGTGAAAACAAGGAAATCGGGTATTATGTGAGGTATATTTCATGAGGAACACAAGGCATTGACGACACACATTATAGCGATTCTTGCTGTGCGGTTATAATCTGGTAAACGCGAAATCCGACAATCACAGCCGGCCTGTAGTCGTAGCCCTCTAAGTTAGCTTCGCAACGACAGCAAAATAGGGTCAAATGGATGAGAAACGAGGGAGATCTGGTGCTAAAAGCAGACACCTACCGGGAAGGCGTAAGGTTTTCGGGCCCCACTTGCACAATTTCCCGATTTTCATCATATCTCCCTTGTTAGTCATCGGATTGACCCTGTTCTGATGGTAACGCGAAGCTAACTCGCAGACGTAAAAACTTCTGCCCGTGAAAACAAGGAAATTGGGCTTTATGTGAGTAATATTTGATGAGGAACACGAGGCATCGACGACACGCATTATAGCGCTTCTTGCTGTGCGGTTCAAAACTAGTAAACACGTAATCCGACAATCACAGCCAGCCTGTAGTTGTAGCCCTCTGAGAAGCTTCACAACGATAGCAAAACGAGGTCAAATGGATGAGAAACGATGGAGATATGGTGCTAAAAGCAGACGCCTACCGGGAAGGCGTAAGGTTTTCGGGCCCAACTTGCACGGTTTCTCTATTTTGGTCATATCTCCCTCGTTAGTCATCGGATTGACCCCGTTCTGATGGTAATGCGAAACTAACTCATAGACATAAATACTTCTAATAGTGAAAAGGAGGAAATCAGGCTTTATGAGAGGTAAATTTGATGAGGAACGCGAGGCATCGATGACACGCATTATAGTGCTTCTTGATGTACGGTTTCGAACTGGTAAACGCACAATCTGATAATCACAGTCAACCTGTAGTCGTAGCCCTCTAAGTAGCTTCGCAACGACAGCAAAACAAGGTCAAATGGATGAGAAATGAGGGAGACATGGAGCTAAAAACAGATGCCTACCGGGAAGGCGTAAGGTTTTCGGGGCCAACTTGCGCGGTTTCCCGATTTTCTTCATATCTCCCTCGTTAGTCATCGGATTGATCCCGTTCTGATGGCAACGCAAAGCTAACTCACAGACGTAAAAACTTCTGTCAGTGAAAATGAGCAAATCGGGCTTTATGCGAGGAAAATTTGATGAGGAATGCAAGGCATCGATGACACGCATTATAGTGCTTCTTGCTGTGCACTTTTGAACTGGTAAACGCACTGTCCGACGTTCACAGTCTGCCTGTAGTTGTAGCCCTCTGAGTTGGCTTCGCAACGGCAGCAAAACGAGGTTAAATGGATGAGAAACGAGAGAGATATGGTGCTAAAAGCAGACGCCTACTAGGAAGGCGTAAGGTTTTCGAGCCCAACTTGCGCAGTTTCCCAATTTTCGTCATATCTCCCTCGTTAGTCATCGGATTGACCCCATTCTGATAGCAACGCGAAGCTAACTCTCAGACGTAAAAACTTCTATCAGTGAAAACAAGGAAATCGGGCTTTATGTGAGGTATATTTCATGAGGAACACAAGGCATTGACGACACGCATTATAGCGATTCTTGCTGTGCGGATCCAAATTGGTAAACGCGCAATCTGACAATCACAGTCAGCCTGTAGTCGTAGCCCTGTGAGTAGCTTCGCAACGACAGCAAAATAAGGTCAAATGGATGAGAAATGAGGGAGACATGAAGCTAAAAGCAAATGCCTACCGGGAAGGCGTAAGGTTTTCGGGGCCAACTTGCGTGGTTTCCCGATTTTCTTCATATCTCCCTCGTTAGTCATCGGATTGACCCCGTTCTGATGGCAACGCAAAGCTAACTCACAGACGTAAAAACTTATGTCAGTTAAAACAAGGAAATTGGTCTTTATGTGAGGTATATTTCATGAGGAACACAAGGCATTGACGACACGCATTATAGCGATTCTTGCTGTGCGGTTCCAAATTGGTAAACGCGCAATCCGACAATCACAGCCAGCCTGTAGTCGTAGCCCTCTAAGTTAGCTTCGCAACGACAGCCAAACAGGGTCAAATGGATGAGAAACGAGGGAGATGTGGAGCTAAAAGTAGATGCCTACCGGGAAGGCGTAAGGTTTTCGGGCCCAACTTGCGTAGTTTCCCGATTTTCGTCATATCTCCCTTGTTAGTCATCGGATTGACCCCGTTCTGATGGCAACGCGAAGCTAACTCTCAGACGTAAAAACTTCTATAAGTGAAAACAAGGAAATTGGGCTTTATATGAGTTATATTTGATGAGGAACACAAGGCATCGATGACACGCATTATAGCGCTTCTTGCTGTGCGGTTCCAAACTAGTAAACGCGCAATCTGACAATCACAGCCAGCCTATAGTCGTAGCCCTCTGAGTAGCTTCACAACGACCGCAAACGAGGTCAAAGTGATGAGAGACGTGGGAGATATGGTGCTAAAAGGAGATGCCTACCGGGAAGGTGTAAGGTTTTCGGGCCCAACTTGCATGGTTTCTCGATTTTCGTCATATCTCCCTCGTTAGTCATCGGATTGACCCCGTTCTGATGGTAACGCGAAACTAACTCATAAACGTAAATACTTCTGTCAGTGAAAATGAGGAAATTAGGTGTTATGAGAGTTAAATTTGATGAGGAACGTGAGGCATCGATGACACGCATTATAGTGCTTCTTGCTGTGCGGTTTCAAACTGGTAAACGCACAATCCAACAATCACAGTCAGTCTGTAGTCGTAGCCCTCTGAGTAGCTTCGCAACGACAGCAAAACAAGGTCAAATGGATGATAAATGAGGGAGACATGGAGCTAAAAGCAAATACCTACCGGGAAGGCATAAGGTTTTCGGGGCCAACTTGCGCGGTTTTCCCGATATTCTTCATATCTCCCTCGTTAGTCATCGGATTGACCCCGTTCTGATGGCAACGCAAATCTAACTCACAGACGTAAAAACTTATGTCAGTTAAAATAAGGAAATTGGGCTTTATGTGAGGTATATTTCATGAGGAACACAAGGCATTGACGACACGCATTATAGCGATTCTTGCTGTGCGGTTCCAAATTGGTAAACGCGCAATCCGACAATCACAGCCAGCCTGTAGTCGTAGCCCTCTAAGTTAGCTTCGCAACGACCGCCAAACAGGGTCAAATGGATGAGAAACGAGGGAGATCTGGAGCTAAAAGTAGACGCCTACCGGGAAGGCGTAAGGTTTTCGGGCCCAACTTGCGTAGTTTCCCGATTTTTGTCATATCTCCCTTGTTAGTCATCGGATTGACCCCGTTCTGATGGCAACACGAAGCTAACTCTCAGACGTAAAAACTTTTGTCAGCGAAAACATGGAAATTGGGCTTTATATGAGTTATATTTGATGAGGAACACGAGGCATCGATGACACGCGTTATAGCGCTTCTTGCTGTGCGGTTCCAAACTAGTAAACGCGTAATCCGACAATCACAGCCAGCCTGTAGTCGTAGCCCTCTGAGTAGCTTCACAATGACCGCAAACGAGGTCAAATGAATGACAAACGAGGGAGATATGGTGCTAAAAGCAGACGCCTACCTGGAAGGCGTAAGGTTTTCGGGCCCAACTTGCACGGTTTCTCGATTTTTGTCATATCTCCCTCGTTAGTCTTTAGATTGACCCCGTTCTGATGGTAATGCAAAACTAACTCATAGACGTAAATACTTCTGTCTGTGAAAATGAGGAAATCAGGTGTTATGATAGGTAAATTTGATGAGGAACGCGAGGCATCGATGACACGTGTTATAGTGCTTCTTGCTCTGCGGTTTTAAACTGGTAAACGCACAATCCGACAATCAAAGTCAGCCTGTAGTCGTAGCCCTCTGAGTAGCTTCGCAACGACAGCAAAACAAGGTCAAATGGATGACAAATGAGGGAGACATGGAGCTAAAAGCAGATGCCTATCGGGAAGGCGTAAGGTTTTCGGGGCCAACTTACGCGGTTTCCCGATTTTCTTCATATCTCCCTCGTTAGTCATCGGATTGACCCCGTTCTGATGGCAATGCAAAGCTAACTCACAGACGTAAAAACTTTTGTCATTGAAAATGAGGAAATCGGGCATTATACGAGGTAAATTTGATGAGGAATGCAAGGCATCGATGACATGCATTATAGTGCTTCTTGCTGTGCGGTTTCGAACCAGTAAACGCACTGTCCGACGATCACAGTCTGCCTGTAGTCATAGCCCTCTGAGTTGGCTTCACAACGGCAGCAAAACGAGGTTAAATAGATGAGAAATGAGGGAGATATGATGCTAAAAGTAGACGTCTACCGGGAAGGTGTAAGGTTTTCGGGCCCAACTTGCGCGGTTTCTCGATTTCCGTCATATCTCCCTCGTCAGTCATCGGATTGACCCCGTTCTGATGGCAACACGAAACTAACTCACAGACGTAAGAACTTCTATCAGTGAAAATGAGGAAATCGGGCTTTATGAGAGGTAAATTTGATGAGGAACGCGAGGCATCGATGACACGCGTTATGGTGCTTCTTGCTGTGCAGTTTCGAACTGGTAAATGCACAATCCGACGATCACAGTCAGCCTATCGTCGTAGCCCTCTAAGTAGCTTCGCACCTACAGCAAAACGAGGTCAAATGGATGAAAAATGAGGGAGACATGGTGCTAAAAGCAGACGCCTACCGGGAAGCTGTAAGGTTTTCGAGCCCAACTTGCATGGTTTCCCGATTTTTGTCATATCTCCCTCGTTAGTCATCGGATTGACCCTGTTCTGATGGCAACGTGAGGCTAACTCATAGATGTAAACACTTCTGTCAGTGAAAATGAGGAAATTGGTATTTATGTGACATATATTTGATGAGGAACGCGAGATATCGATGACACGTGTTATAGCGCTTCTTGTTGTGCGGTTCCAAACTGGTAAACACATAATCCGACAATGACAGCCAGCCTGTAGTCGTAGCCCTCTGAGTTAGGTTCACAATGACAGCAAAATGGGGTCAAATGGATGAGAAACGAGGGAAACATGGTGCTAAAAGTAGACGCCTACCGGGAAGGCGTGAGGTTTTCGGGCCCAATTTGCGCGGTTTCCCGATTTTCGTCATATCTCCCTCGTTAGTCATCGGATTGACCCCGTTCTGATGGCAACACAAAGCTAACTCACAGACGTAAAAACTTCTGTCAGTGAAAACTAGGAAATCGGGCTTTATGTGAGGTATATTGGATGAGGAACACGAGGTATCGATGCACGCGTTGTAATGCTTCTTGCTGTGCGGTTCCAAACTGGTAAACGCGCAATCCAACAATCACAGCCAGCCTGTAGTCGTAGCCCTCGGAGTAGCTTCGCTACGACAGAAAAACAAGGCCAAATGGATGAGAAACGAGGGAGATATGGTGCTAAAAGCACACGCCTACCGGGAAGGCGTATGGTTTTCGGGCCGAACTTGCGCGGTTTCCCGATTTTTGTCATATCTCCCTCGTTAGTCATCGGATTGACCCCGTTCTAATGGCAACGTGAAGCTAACTCACAGACGTAAAAACTTCTGTCAGTGAAAATGAGGAAATCGGGCTTTATGTGAGGTAAATTTGATGAGGAACACGGGCATCAATGACACGTGTTATAGTGCTTCTTGTAGAGCGGTTTCGAATTGATAAACGCACTATCCGACGATCACAGTCAGCCTATAGTCGTAGCCCTCTGAGTTAGCTTCGCAGTGACAGTAAAACGAGGACAAATGGATGAGAAACGAGAGAGATACGGTGCTAAAAGCAGAAGCCTACCTGGAAGGCATTAGGTTTTCGGGCCCAACTTGCGCAGTTTCTCGATTTTCGTCATATCTCCCTCGTTAGTCATCGGATTGACCCCGTTCTGATGGCAACGTGAAGCTAACTCTCAGACGTAAAAACTTATGTCAGTGAAAAAAAGGAAATCGGGCTTTATGTGAGGTATATTTGATGAGGAACACGAGGCATCAACGACACGCATTATAGCGATTCTCACTGTGCGGTTCCAAACTGGAAAACGCGCAATCCGACAATCACAGCCAGCCTGTAGTCGTAGCCCTCTTAGTTAGGTTCACAACGACAGCAAAAAGGGGTCAAATGGATGAGAAACGAGGGAGACATGGTGCTAAAAGTAGACGCCTACCGGGAAGGCGTAAGGTTTTCGGGCCCAACTTGCACGGTTTCCCAATTTTCGTCATATCTCCCTCATTAGTCATCGGATTGTCCCCGTTCTGATGGCAACACGAAGCTAACTCACAGACGTAAAAACTTCTATCAGTGAAAACTAGGAAATGGGATTTTTGTAAGGTATATTGGATGAGGAACATGAGGTATCGACAACACGCGTTGTAGCGCTTCTTGCTGTGCGGTTCCAAACCGGTAAATGCGCAATCCAACAATCACAGCCAGCCTGTAGTCGTAGCCCTCTAACTAGCTTCACAACGACAGCAAAACAAGGCCAAATGGATGAGAAATGAGGGAGATATGGTGCTAAAAGCAGACACCTACCGGGAAGGCGTATGGTTTTCGGGCCGAACTTGCGCGGTTTCTCAATTTTTGTCATATCTCCCTCGTTATTCATCGGATTGACCCCGTTCTAATGGCAACGTGAAGCTAACTCATAGACGTAAAAACTTCTGTTAGTGAAAATGAAGAAATCGGGCTTTATGTGAGGTAAATTTGATGAGGAACGCAGGCATCAATGACACATGTTATAGTGCTTCTTGTAGTGTTGTTTCGAACTAATAAATGCACTATACGACGATCACAGTCAGTCTGTAGTCGTAGCCCTCTTAGTTAGCTTCGCAATGACAGCAAAACGAGGTCAAATAGATGAGAAACGAAAGAGATATGGTGCTAAAAGCAGACACCTACCGGGAAGATGTAAGGTTTTTGGGCCCAACTTGCGCAGTTTCCCCATTTTCATCATATCTCCCTCGTTAGTCATCGGATTCACCCCGTTCTGATGGCAACACGAAGCTAACTCTCAGACGTAAAAACTTCTGGCAGTCAAAATAAGGAAATCAGGCTTTATGTGAGGTATATTTGATGAGGAACACGAGGCATCGACGACACGCATTATAGCGATTCTTGCTGTGCGGTTCCAAACTGGTAAACGCGCAATCCGACAATCACAGCCAGCCTGGAGTCGTAGCCCTCTAAGTTAGCTTTGCAACAACAGCAAAACAGGCTCAAATAGATGAGAAATGAGGGAGAGTTGGTACTAAAAGCAGACGCCTACCGGGAAGGCGTAAGGGTTTCGGGCCCAACTTGCGCAGTTTCCCCATTTTCGTCATATCTCCCTCGTTAGTCATCGGATTGACTCCGTTCTGATGACAACGCGAAGCTAACTCTTAGGCATAAAAACTTCTGTCAGTGAAAACAAGGAAATCGGGCTTTATGTGAGTTATATTTGGTGAGGAACGTGAGGCATCAACGACACGCGTTATAGCGCTTCCTGCTGTGCGGTTCTAAAATGGTAAACGCGCAATCCGACAATCACAGCTAGCCTGTAGTCGTAGCCTTCTGAGTAGCTTCGCAACGACAGCAAAACGGGGTCAAATGGATGAAAAATGAGGGAGATATGGTGCTAAAAGCAGACGCCTACCGGGAAGGCGTATGGTTTTCTGGCCCAACTTGCGTTGTTTCTTGATTTTCGTCATATCTCTCTCGTTAGTCATCGGGTTGACCCCATTTTGATGGCAACGTGAAGCTAACTCACAGATGTAAAAACTTCTGTCAGTGAAAATGAGGAAATCGGGCTTTATGTGAGGTAAATTTGATGAGGAACGCGGGCATCAATGACACGCGTTATAGTGCTTCTTGCTGTGCGGTTTTGAACTGATAAACGCACTATCCGACGATCACAGTCAGCCTGTAGTCGTAGCCCTCTGAGTGGCGTAAGGTTTTCGGGCCCAACTTGCGCGGTTTCTCGATTTTCGTCTTATCTCCCTCGTTGGTCATCGGATTGACCCCGTTCTGATGGCAACGCGAAGCTAACTCTCAAACGTAAAAACTTATGTCATTGAAAACCAGGAAATCGAGCTTTATGTGAGGTATATTTAATGAGGAACACGAGCAATCGACGACACGCATTATAGCGATTCTTGCTGTGCGGTTCCAAACTGGTGAACGTGCAATCCGACAATCACAGCCAGCCTGTAGTTGTAGCCCTCTAAGTTAGCTTCGCAACGACAGCAAAATAGGGTCAAATGTATGAGAAACGAGGGAGAGCAGGTGCTAAAAGCAGACGCCTACCGGGAAGACGTAAGGTTTTCGGGCCCAACTTGCGGAGTTCCCAGTTTTCATCATATCTCCCTCGTTAGACATCGAATTGACCCCGTTCTGATGGCAACGTGAAGCTAACTCTCAGACGTAAAAACTTTTGTCAGTGAAGATGAGGAAATTGGGCTTTATGAGAGGTATATTTGACTAGGAACACGAGGCATCGATGAAACGCGTTATAGCGCTTCTAGTTGTGCGGTTCCAAACTGGTAAACGCGCAATCCGACATTCACAGCCAGCTTGTAGTCGTAGCCCTCTGAGTTAGCTTCACAATGACAGCAAAACAGGGACAAATGGATGAGAAACAAGGGAGATATGGTGCTAAAAACAGACGCCTATCGGGAAGACGTAAGGTTTTTGAGCCCAACTTGTGCGGTTTCCCAATTTTCGTCATATCTCCCTCGTTAGTCATCAGATTGACCCCGTTCAGATGGCAACGTGAAGCTAACTCACAAACGTAAAAACTTTTGTCAGTGAAAATGAGGAAATCGGGCTTTATGTGAGGTGTATTTGATGAGGAACGCGAGGCATCGATTACATGCGTTATAGCGCTTGCTTCTTTGTGCGGTTTCAAACGAGGTAAATGCGCAATCCGATGATCACAGTCAACCTGTATCATAGCTCTCTAAGTTAGTTTCGTAACGACAGCAAAACGGGGTCAAATGGATGAGAAATGAGGGAGATATGGTGCTAAAAGCAGACGCCTACCGGGAAGGCGTATGGTTTTCGGGCCCAACTTGTGCGGTTTCCCGATTTTCGTCATATCTCCCTCGTTAGTCATCGGATTGACCCCGTTCTGATGGCAACGCGAAGCTAACTCTCAGACGTAAAAACTTCTATCAGTGAAAATAAGGAAATCAGGCTTTATTTGAGTTATATTTGATGAGGAACGTGAGGCATTGATGACACGCGTTATAGCGCTTCTTGCTGTGCGGTTCCAAATTGGTAAACGCGCAATCCGATAATCACAACTAGCCTGTAGTCGTAGCCCTCTGAGTAGCTTTGTAACGAGAGCAAAATGGGGTCAAATGGATGAAAAACGAGGGAGACATGGTGCTAACTTGCGCGGTTTCCCGATTTTCGTCATATCTCACTCGTTAGTCATCGGATTGACCCTGTTCTGATGGCAACACGAAGCTAACTCACAGACGTAAAAACTTCTATCTATGAAAATGAGGAAATCGGGTTTTATGTGAGGTATATTGGATGAGGAACACGAGGCATCGACGACACGCATTATATCGCTTCTTGCTGTGCGGTTTCGAACTGGTAAACGCACAATTCGATAATCACAGTCAGCCTGTAGTCGTAGCCCTCTGAGTAGCTTCGCAACGACAGTAAAACGGGATCAAATGGATGAGAAACGAAGTTAAATGGATGAGAAACGAGGGAGACATGGTGCTAAAAGCAGAGGCCTACCGGGAAGGCATAAGGTTTTCGGGCCCAACATGCGCAGTTTTCCCATTTTCATCATATCTCCCTCGTTAGTCATCAGATTGAACCCGTTCTGATGGCAAAACGAAGCTAACTCACAGACGTAAAAACTTCTGTCAGTGAAAATGAGGAAATAGGGCTTTATGTGAGTTATATTTGATGAGGAATACGAGGCATCAACGACACGCATTATAGCGCTTCTTGCTGTGCGGTTTTGAACTGGTAAACGTACTATCCGATGATCGCAGTCAGCCAATAGTTGTAGCACTCTAAGTTAGCTTCGCAACGACAGCAAAACAAGGTCAAATGGATGAGAAACGAGGGAGATATGGTGCTAAAAATAGACGCCTATCGGGAAGGTGTAAGGTTTTTGGACCCAACTTGCGCGGTTTCCCAATTTTTGTCATATCTCCCTCGTTAGTTATCGTGTTGACCCCATTTTGATGGCAACGCGAAGCTAACTCAGAGACGTAAAAACTTATGTTAGTGAAAACTAGGAAATCGGGCTTTATGTGACGTATATTTGATGAGGAAAATGAGATATCGACGACACGCATTATTGCACTTCTTGCTGGGCGGTTCCAAACTGGTAAACGCTCAATCCGACGATCACAGCCAGCTTGTAGTCGCAGCCCTCTGAGTAGCTTCGCAACGACAACAAAATGAGGTCAAATGGATGAGAAACGAGGGAGACACGGTGCTAAAAGCAGACGCCTACCAGGAAGGTGTAAGGTTTTCAGGCCCAACTTGTGCAGTTTCCCGATTTTCGTCATATCTCCCTCGTTATTCATCGGATTGACCCCGTTCTGATGGCAACGCGAAGCTAAATCTCAGACGTAAAAACTTATATCAGTGAAAACAAGGAAATCGGGCTTTATATGAGGTATATTTGATGAGGAACACGAGGCATCGATGACATGCATTATAGTGATTCTTGCTGTGCGGTTCCAAACTGGTAAACGTGCAATCCGACAATCACATCGGATTGACCTCGTTCTGATGGCAACGCGAAGCTAACTCTCAGATGTAAAAACGTCTGTCAGTGAAAACAAGGAAATCAGGCTTTATGTGAGTTATATTTGATGAGGAATACGAGGCATCAACGACACGCATTATAGCGCTTCTGGCTGTGCAGCTCCAAACTAGTAAACACGCCATCCGACAATCACAGCCAGCATATAGTCGTAGCCCTCTGAGTTAGGTTTGCAACGACAGCAAAACGGGGTCAAATGGATGAGAAACGAGGGAGACATGGTGCTAAAAGCAGATGCCTACCAGGAAGGTGTAAGGTTTTCAGGCCCAACTTGTGCAGTTTCCCGATTTTCGTCATATCTCCCTCGTTATTCATCGGATTGACCCCGTTCTGATGGCAACGCGAAGCTAACTCTCAGATGTGAAAACTTATGTCAGTGAAAACAAGGAAATCGGGCTTTATGTGAGGTATATTTGATGAGGAACACGAGGCATCGATGACATGCATTATAGTGATTCTTGCTGTACGGTTCCAAACTAGTAAACGCGCAATCCGACAACCACAGCCAGCCTATAGTCATAGCCCTCTAAGTTTGCTTCGCAACGACAGTAAAACAGGGTCAAATGGATGAGAAACGAGGGAGACCTGGTGCTAAAAGCAAACGCCTATAGGGAAGACATAAGGTTTTCGGGCCCAACTTGCGCATTTTCCCCATTTTCATCATATCTCCCTCGTTAGTCATCGGATTGACCCCGTTCTGATGGCAACGTGAAGCTAACTCTCAGACGTAAAAACTTCTGTCAGTGAAAATAAGGAAGTTGGGCTCTATGTGAGTTATATTTGATGAGGAACGAGAGGCATCGACGATGCGCATTATTACGCTTCTTGCTGTGCGGTTCCAAACTGGTAAACGCACAATCCGACAATCACAGCTAGCCTTTAGTCGTAGCCCTCTGAGTAGCTTTGCAAAGACAGCAAAACGGGGTCAAATGGATGAGAAACGAGGGAGATATAGTGCTAAAGGCAGACGCCTACCGGGAAGGCGCATGGTTTTCGGGCCCAACTTGCTCGATTTCTCGATTTTCGTCATATCTCCCTCGTTAGTCATCAGATTGACCCCGTTCTGATGGCAACGCGAAGCTAACTCACAGACTTAAAAACTTCTTTCTGTGAAAATGAGGAAATCGGGCTTCATGTGAGGTAAATTTGATGAGGAACGCGAGGCATCGATGACACGCGTTATAGTGCTTCTTGCTGTGCTTTTTCGAACTGGTAAACACATAATCCGATAATCACAGTCAGCCTGTAGTCGTAGCCCTCTGAGTAGCTTCGCAACGACAGCAAAACGAGGTCAAATGGATGAGAAAGAAGGGAGATATGGTGCTAAAAGCAGACGCCTACCGGGAAGGCGTAGGTTTTCGGGCCCAACTTGCGCGGTTTCCACATTTTCGTCATATCTCCCTCGTGAGTCATCGGATTGACCTCATTTTGATGGCAACGCGAAGCTAACTCTCAGACGTAAAAACTTCTGTCAGTGAAAACAAGGAAATCGGGCTTTATGTGAGTTATCTTTGACGAGGAATGCGAGGCATTAACGACACGCATTATAGCGCTTCTGGCTATGCGGCTCCAAACTAGTAAACTCGCTATCCGACAATCACAGCCAGCCTATAGTCGTAGCCCTCTGAGTTAGGTTCGCAACGACAGCAAAATGGGGTCAAATGGATGAGAAACGAGGGAGACATGGTGCTAAAAGCAGACGCCTACCAGGAAGGTCTAAGGTTTCCGAGACCAACTTGTGCAGTTTCCCGATTTTCGTCATATCTCCCTGGTTATTTATTGGATTGACCCCGTTCTGAGGGCAACACGAAGCTAACTCTCAGACGTAAAAACTTATGTCAGTGAAAATAAGGAAATTGGGCTTTATGTGAGGTATATTTGATGAGGAACACGAGGCATCGATGACATGCATTATAGTGATTCTTGCTGTGCGGGTCCAAACTGGTAAACGCGCAATCCAACAACCACAGCCAGCCTATTGTCATAGCCCTCTAAGTTAGCTTCCTAACGACAGTAAAACAGGGTCAAATGGATGAGAAACGAGGGAGACCTAGTGCTAAAAGTAGACGCCTACCGGGAAGACGTAAGGTTTTCGGGCCCAACTTGCGCATTTTCCCCATTTTCATCATATCTCCCTCGTTAGTTATCGGATTGACCCCGTTCTGATGGCAACGCGAAGCTAACTCTCAGACGTAAAAACTTCTGTCAGTGAAAACAAGGAAATTAGGCTCTCTGTGAGTTATATTTGATGAGGAACGCGAGGCATCGACGAAGCGCATTATAGCGCTTCTTGCTGTGCGGTTCCAAACTGGTAAACGCACAATCTGACAATCACAGCTAGCCTTTTGTGGTAGTCCTCTGAGTAGCTTCGCAACGACAGCAAAACGTGCTCAAATGGATAAGAAACGAGAGAGATATAGTGCTAAAAGCAGACGCCTACCGAGAAGGCGTATGGTTTTCGGGCCCAACTTGCGCGATTTCTCGAATTCGTCATATCTCCCTCGTTAGTCATCGGATTGACCCCGTTCTGATGGCAACGCGAAACTAACTCACAAACTTAAAAACTTCTATCTGTGAAAATGAGGAAATTGGGCTTTATGTGAGGTAAATTTGATGAGGAACGCGAGGCAACGATGATACGCATTATAGTGCTTCTTGTTGTGCGGTTTCGAACTGGTAAACACACACTCTGATAATCACAGTTAGCCTGTAGTCGTAGCCCTCTGAGTAGCTTCGCAATGACAGCAAAACGAGGTTAAATGGATGAGAAACGAGGGAGACATGGTGCCAAAAGCAGACGCCTACCGGGAAGGCGTATGGTTTTCGGGCCCAACTTGCGCAGTTTCCACATTTTCGTCATATCTCCCTCGTTAGTCATCGGATTGACCCCGTTCTGATAGCAACGCGAAGCTAACTCTCAGACGTAAAAACTTATGTCAGTGAAAACAAGGAAATCGGGCTTTATGTGAGGTATATTTGATGAGGAACACGAGGCATCGATGACACGCATTATAGCGATTCTTGCTGTGCGGTTCCAAACTGGTAAACGTGTAATCCGACAACCACAACCAGCCTGTAGCCGTAGCCCTCTAAGTTAGCTTCGTAACGACAGCAAAATAGGGTCAAATGGATGAGAAACGAGGGAGAGCTAGTGCTAAAAGCAGACACCTACCGGGAAGACGTAAGGTTTTTGGGCCCAACTTGCGCAGTTTCCCCATTTTCATCATATCTCCCTCGTTAGTCATCGATTCACCCCGTTACGATGGCAACGCCGAAGCTAACTCTCAAACGTAAAAACTTCTGTAAGTCAAAACAAGGAAATCGGTCTTTATATGAGTTATATTTGATAAGGAATGTGAGGCATCGACGACACGCATTATAGCGCTTCTTGCTGTGCGGTTCCAAACTGGTAAATGCGCAATCCGACAATCACAGCCTAGCTCGTATTCGTAGCCCCTACGAGTAGCTTCACAACGATAGCAAAACGGGATCAAATGGATGAGACGAGGGAGATATGGTGCTAAAAGCACATGCCTACCAGGAAGGCGTATGGTTTTCGGGCCCAACTTGTGCGATTTCTCGATTTTTGTCATATCTCCCTCGTTAGTCATCGGATTGACCCCGTTCTGATGGCAACGCGAAACTAACTCACGTACTTAAAAACTTACGTCCGTGAAAATGAGGAAATCGGGCTATATGTGAGGTAAATTTGATAAGGACGTGAGGCATCGATGACACGCGTTATAGTGCTTCTTGCTGTGCGGTTTCGGACTAGTAAACACACAATCCGATAATCACAGTCAGTATGTAGTCATAGCCCTCGGAGTAGCTTCACAACGACAGCAAAACGAGGTTAAATGGATGAGAAACGAGGGAGACATGGAGCTAAAAGCAGACGCCTACCGGGAAGTTTTCCCATTTTCGTCATATCTCCCTCGTTAGTCATCGGATTAACCCCGTTCTGATGGCAACGCGAAGCTAACACTCAGACGTAAAAACTTCTGTCAGTGAAAACAATGAAATCGAGCTTTATATGAGTTATATTTGATGAGGAATGCGAGGCATCAACGACACGCATTATAGCGCTTCTTGCTGTGCGGTTCCAATCTAGTATACACGCAATCCGACAATCACAGCCAGCATGTAATCGTAGCCCTCTGAGTTAAGTTCGCAACGACAGCAAAATAGGGTCAAATGGATGAGAAACGAGGGAGACATGGTGCTAAAAGCAGACGCTTACCGGGAAGGCGTAAGGTTTTCGGGCCCAACTAGTGCGGTTTCCCGATTTTTGTTATATCTCCCTCGTTAGTCATCGGATTGACCCCATTCTGATGGCAACATGAAGCTAACTCGCAGACATAAAAACTTCTGTCAGTGAAAACTAGGAAATCAGGCTTTATGTGAGGTATATTGGTTGAGGAACACGAGGTATCGATGATACGCGTTATAGCGCTTCTTGCTGTGCGATTCCAAACTGGTAAACGCGCAATCCGACAATCACGGCCACCGTAGTCGTAGCCCTCTAAGTAGCTTCGCAACGATAGCAAAACGGGGTCAAATGGATGAGAAATGAGGGAGATATTATGCTAAAAGCGGACTCCCTACCGGGAAGGCGTATGGTTTTCGGGCCCAACTTGCGCGGTTTCCCAATTTTCGTCATATCTCCCTCGTTAGTCATCGAATTGAACCCATTCTGATGGCAACGCAAAGCTAACTCACAGACCTAAAAGATTTTGTCAGTGAAAATGTGGAAATATTGCTTTATGTGAGGTAAATTTAATGAGGAACGTGAGGCATCGATGACACGCGTTATAGTGCTTCTTGTAGTGTGGTTTCGAACTGGTAAACACACTATCCGACGATCACAATCAGCCCGTTGTCGTAGCCCTCTCGAGTTAGCTTCGCAACAAAATAAAAACGGGGTCAAATGGATGAGAAACGAGGGAGATACAGTGCTAAAAGCAGACGCCTATCGGGAAGGCGTAAGATTTTTGAGCCCAACTTGCGCGGTTTCCCAATTTTCGTCATATCTCCCTCATTAGTCATCAAATTGACCCCGTTCAGATGGCAACGTGAAGCTAACTCACAGACGTAAAATCTTTTGTCAGTGAAAATGTGGAAATCAGGCTTTATGTGAGGTAAATTTGATGAGGAACACGAGGCATCAATGACACGCGTTATAGTGCTTCTTGTAGTGCGGTTTTGAACTGGTAAACGCACTATCCGACGATCACAGTCAGCCTGTAGTCATAGCCCTCTGAGTTAGCTTCTCAACGATAGTAAAATGAGGTCAAATGGATAAGAAACGAGAGAAATATGGTGCTAAAAGCAGACGCCTACCACGAAGGCGTAAGGTTTTCGGGCCCAACCTATGCAGCTTCCGATTTTTGTCATATCTCCCTCGTTAGTCATCGGATTGACCCCGTTCTGATGACAACGTGAAGCTAACTCTCAGACGTAAAAACTTCTGTCAGTAAAAACAAGGAAATCAGGCTTTATGTGAGGTATATTTGATGAGGAATGTGAGGTATCAACGACACGCATTATAACGCTTGTCGCTGTGCGGTTCCAAACTAGTATACACGCAATCCGACAATCACAGCCAGCATGTAGTCGTAGCCCTCTGAGTTAGGTTCGCAACGACCGCAAAACGGGGTTAAATGGATGAGAAACGAGGGAGACATGGTGCTAAAAGCAAACGCCTACCGGGAAGACGTAAGGTTTTCGGGTCCTACTTGCGCGGTTTCCTAATTTTTGTCATATCTCCCTCGTTAGTCATCGGATTGACCCCGTTCGGATGGCAACGCAAAGTTAACTCACAGACGTAAAAACTTCTGTTAGTGAAAATGAGGAAATCGGGATTTATGTGAGGTATATTTGATTAGGAACGCGAGGCATCGATGACATGCATTATAGTGCTTCTTGCTGTGCGGTATAGAACTGGTAAACGCGCAATCCGATGATCACATCCAACCTGTAATCGTAGCCCTCTGAGTTAGCTTCATAACGACAGCAAAATGGGGTTAAATGGATGAGAAACGAGGGAGATACGGTGCTAAAAGCAGACGCCTACCGGGAAGGCGTATGTTTTTCGGGCCCAACTTGCGCGGTTTCCCAATTTTTGTCATATCTCCATCGTTAGTCATCGGATTAACCCCGTTCTGAAGGCAACGTGAAGTTAACTCACAGATGTAAAAACTTCTATTAGTGAAAATGAGGAAATCGAGTTTTATGTGAGGTATATTTGATGAGGAACGCAAGGCATCGATAACACACGTTATAGCGCTTCTTCTTTGTGCGGTTTAGAATTGGTAAACGCACAATCCGACGATCACAAACTAGCCTTTAGTCATAGCCCTCTCGAGTTAGCTTCGCAACGATAGCAAAACAGGGTCAAATGGATGAGAAACGAGGGAGATATGGTGCTAAAATCAGACGCCTATCGGGAAGGCGTAAGGTTTTCGGGCCCTACTTGCGCGGTTTCCCAATTTTTGTCATATCTCCCTCGTTAGTCATCGGATTGACCCCGTTCTGATGGCAACGCAAAGTTAACTCACAGACGTAAAAACTTCTCTTAGTGAAAATGAGGAAATCGGGATTTATGTGAGGTATAGTTGATGAGGAACGCGAGGCATCGATGACACTAGTTATAGTGCTTCTTGCTGTACGGTTTAGAACTGGTAAACGCGCAATCCAACAATCACAGCCAGTCTGTAGTCATAGCCCTCTGAGTTAGCTTCGCAACGATAGCAAAACAGGGTCAAATGGATGTGAAACAAGGGAGGTTTGGTGCTAAAAGCAGACGCCTACCGGGAAGGCGTAAGGTTTTCGGGCCCTAGTTGCGCGGTTTCCCAATTTTTGTCATATCTCCCTCGTTAGTCATCGGATTGACCCCGTTCTAATGGCAACGCAAAGTTAACTCACAGACGTAAAAACTTATGTTAGTGAAAATGAGGAAATCGGGATTTATGTGAGGTATATTTGATGAGGAACGCGTGGAATCGATGACGCGCGTTATAACACTTCTTGCTCTGTGGTATATATTTGGTAAACGCGCAATCCGACAATGACAGCCAGCCTGTAGTCATAGCCCTCTGAGTTTGCTTCATAATAACAGCAAAACAGGGTAAAATGGTTGAGAAACGAGGGAGATATGGTGCTAAAGCGTACGCCTACCGGGTAGGCGTAAGGTTTTCGGGTCCTACTTGCGCGGTTTCCCAATTTTTGTCATATCTCCCTCGTTAGTCATCGGATTGACCCCGTTCTGATGGCAACACAAAGTTAACTCACAGACGTAAAAACTTCTGTTAGTGAAAATGAGGAATTTGGTATTTGTGTGAGGTATATTTGATGAGGAACGCGAGGCATCGATGACACGCATTACAGTGCTTCTTGCTGTGCGGTTTGGAACTAGAAAACGCGCAATCCGATTATCACATCTAGCCTGTAGTCGTAGCCCTCTGAGTTAGCTTCGCAATGACTACAAAATAGGGACAAATGGATGAGAAACGAGGGAGATATGGTGCTAAAAGCAGACGCCTACCGGGAAGGCGTAAGGTTTTCGGGCCCTACTTGCGCGGTTTCCCAATTTTTGTCATATCTCTCTCGTTAGTCATCGGATTGACCCCGTTCTAATGGCAACGCAAAGTTAACTCACAGACGTAAAAACTTATGTTAGTGAAAATGAGGAAATCGGGATTTATGTGAGGTATATTTGATCAGGAACGCGAGGCATCGATGACACGCGTTATAGCACTTCTTGCTGTGTGGTATAGATTTGGTAAACGCGCAATCCGACAATCACAGCCAGCCTGTAGTCGTAGCCCTCTGAGTTAGCTTCACAATGACAGCAAAACAGGGTCAAATGGATGAGAAACGAGGGAGATATGGTGCTAAAAGCAGACGCCTACCGGGTAGGCGTAAGGTTTTCGGGTCCTACTTGCGCTGTTTCCCAATTTTTGTCATATCTCCCTCGTTAGTCATCGGATTGACCCCGTTCTGATGGCAACGCAAAGTTAACTCACAGACGTAAAAACTTCTGTTAGTGAAAATGAGGAAATCGGGATTTATGTGAGGTATATTTGATCAGGAACGCGAGGCATCGATGACACGCATTATAGCGCTTCTTGCTGTGCGGTTTAGAACTGGTAAACGCGCAATCCAACAATCATAGCCAGCCTGTAGTCATAGCCCTCTGAGTTAGCTTCACAATGACAGTAAAACAGGGGCAAATGGATGAGAAACGAGGGAGATATGGTG
Organism: Lavandula angustifolia; assembly: GCA_028984105.1. NCBI lineage: Eukaryota > Viridiplantae > Streptophyta > Magnoliopsida > Lamiales > Lamiaceae > Lavandula > Lavandula angustifolia. Next base: position 3,662,806 of record CM054802.1, read on the forward strand.
CTAAAAGCAGACGCCTACCGGGTAGGCGTTAGGTTTTCGGGTCCTACTTGCGCGGTTTCCCCATTTTTGTCATATCTCCCTCGTTAGTCATCGTATTTGACCCCGTTCTGATGGCAACGCAAAGTTAACTCACAGACGTAAAAACTTCTGTTAGTGAAAATGAGGAAATTGGGATTTATTGGAGGTATATTTGATGAGGAACACGAGGCATCGATGACACGCGTTATAGCGCTTCTTGCTGTGCGGTTTAGAACTGGTAAACGCGCAATCCAACAATCACAGCCAACCTGTAGTCATAGCCCTCTGAGTTAGCTTCGCAACGATAGCAAAACCGGGTCAAATGGATGAGAAACGAGGGAGATATGGTGCTAAAATCAGACGTCTACCGGGAAGGCGTAAGGTTTTTGGGCCCTACTTGCGCGGTTTCCCAATTTTTGTCATATCTCCCTCGTTAGTCATTGGATTGGCCCCGTTCTAATGGCAACGCAAAGTTAACTCACAGACGTAAAAACTTATGTTAGTGAAAATGAGGAAATCGGGATTTATGTGAGGTACATTTGATGAGGAACGCGTGGCATCGATGACACGCGTTATAACACTTCTTGCTCTGTGGTATAGATTTGGTAAACGCACAATCCGACAATCACAGCCAGCCTGTAGCCATAGCCCTCTGAGTTAGCTTCGCAATGACAGCAAAACAGGGTAAAATGGTTGAGAAACGAGGGAGATATGGTGCTAAAAGCAGACGCCTACCGGGTAGGCGTAAGGTTTTCGGGTCCTACTTGCGCGGTTTCCCAATTTTTGTCATATCTCCCTCGTTAGTCATCGGATTGACCCCGTTCTGATGGCAACGCAAAGTTAACTCACGTACGTAAAAACTCTCGTTAGTGAAAATGAGGAAATCGGGATTTATGTGAGGTATATTTGATGAGGAACGCGAGGCATCGATGACACGCGTTATACCGCTCTTGCTTGTGCGGTTTAGAACTGGTAAACGCGCAATCCAATAATCATAGCTAGCTCGTAGTCATAGCCCTCCGAGTTAGCTTCGCAACGAGAGCAAAACAGGGGTCAAATGGATGAGAAACGAGGGAGATATGGTGCTAAAAGCGTACGCCTACCGGAAGGCGTAAGGTTTTCGGCCTACTTGCGCGGTTTCCCAATTTTGTCATATCTCCTCGTTAGTCATCGGATTGACCCCGTTCGATGGCAACGCAAAGTTAACTCACGACGTAAAACTTCTGTTAGTGAAAATGAGGAAATCGGGATTTATGTGAGGTATATTTGATGAGGAAGCGAGGCATCGATGACACTTGTTATAGCGCTTCTTCTTGCGCGATTTAGAATTGGTAAACGCGCATTCCAACAATCACATCAGCCCTGTAGTCATAGCCCTCGAGTTAGCTTCGCAATGACAAAAAACAGGTCAAATGAATGAGAAACGAGGGAGATATGGTGCTAAAATCAGACGCCCACGGGAAGGCGTAAGGTTTTCGGGCCCTACTTGCGCGGTTTCCCAATTTTTGTCATAACTCCCTCGTTTGTCATCGGATTGACCCCGTTCTAATGGCAACGCAAAGTTAACTCACAGACGTAAAAACTTATGTTAGTGAAAATCAGGAAATCGGGATTTATGTTTGGTATATTTGATGAGGAACGTGAGGCATCGATGACACGCGTTATAGCACTTCTTGCTGTGTGGTATAGATTTGGTAAATGCGCAATCCAACAATCACAGCCAGCCTGTAGTCGTAGCCCTCTGAGTTAGCTTCGCAATGACAGCAAAACAGGGTAAAATGGTTGAGAAACGAGGGAGATATGGTGCTAAAAGCAGACGCCTACCGGGTAGGCGTAAGGTTTTCGGGTCCTACTTGCGCGGTTTCCCAATTTTTGTCATATCTCCCTCGTTAGTCATCGGATTGACCCCGTTCTGATGGCAACGCAAAGTTAACTCACAGACATAAAAACTTCTGTTAGTGAAAATGAGGAAATCGGGATTTATGTGAGGTATATTTGATGAGGAACGCGAGGCATCGATGACACGCGTTATACCGCTTCTTGCTGTGCGGTTTAGAACTGGTAAACGCGCAATCCAATAATCATAGCCAGCCTGTAGTCATAGCCCTCTGAGTTAGCTTCGCAACGAGAGCAAAACAGGGTCAAATGGATGAGAAACGAGGGAGATATGGTGCTAAAAGCAGACGCCTACCGGGAAGGCGTAAGGTTTTCGGGCCCTACTTGCGCGGTTTCCCAATTTTTGTCATATCTCCCTCGTTAGTCATCGGATTGACCCCGTTCTGATGGCAACGCAAAGTTAACTCACAGACGTAAAAACTTCTGTTAGTGAAAATGAGGAAATCGGGATTTATGTGAGGTATATTTGATGAGGAACGCGAGGCATCGATGACACTTGTTATAGCGCTTCTTGCTGTGCGATTTAGAATTGGTAAACGCGCATTCCAACAATCACAGCCAGCCTGTAGTCATAGCCCTCTGAGTTAGCTTCGCAACGACAGTAAAACAGGGTCAAATGAATGAGAAACGAGGGAGATATGGTGCTAAAATCAGACGCCCACGGGAAGGCGTAAGGTTTTCGGGCCCTACTTGCGCGGTTTCCCAATTTTTGTCATATCTCCCTCGTTTGTCATCGGATTGACCCCGTTCTAATGGCAACGCAAAGTTAACTCACAGACGTAAAAACTTATGTTAGTGAAAATCAGGAAATCGGGATTTATGTTTGGTATATTTGATGAGGAACGTGAGGCATCGATGACACGCGTTATAGCACTTCTTGCTGTGTGGTATAGATTTGGTAAATGCGCAATCCAACAATCACAGCCAGCCTGTAGTCGTAGCCCTCTCAGTTAGCTTCGCAATGACAGAAAAACAGGGTCAAATGGATGTGAAACGAGGGAGATATGGTGCTAAAATCAGACGCCTACCGGGAAGGCGTAAGGTTTTCGGGCCCTACTTGCGCGGTTTCCCAATTTTTGTCATATCTCCCTCGTTAGTCATCGGATAGACCCCGTTCTGACGGCAACGCAAATTTAACTCACAAACGTAAAAACTTCTGTTAGTGAAAATGAGGAAATCGGGATTTATGTGAGGTATATTTGATGAGGAACGCGAGGCATCGATGACACGCGTTATAAAGCACTTCTTGCTTGTGCGATTTAGAACCGGTAAACGCGTAATCCGATGATCACAGCCAGCCTGTAGTCGTAGCCCTCACGAGTTAGCTTCGCAACAACACCAAAACAGGGTCAAATGGATGAGAAACGAGGGAGATATGGTGCTAAAGCGGACGCCTACGGGAAGGCGTATGGTTTTCGGGCACAACTTGCGCGGTTTTCCAATTTTCGTCATATCTCCCTCGTTAGTCATCGGATTGACCCCGTTCTGATAGCAACACGAAGTTAACTCACAGACGTAAAAACTTCAATTAGTGAAAATGAGGTAATCGGGATTTATGTGAGGTATATTTGATGAGGAACACGAGGCATCGACGACACGCGTTATAGCGCTTCTTGCGGTGCGGTTTAGAGACCGGTAAACGCGCAATCCGACGATCACAGCCACTTGTAGTCATAGCCCTCTCGAGTTAGCTTCACAACAACAACAAAACGGGGTCAAATGGGTGAGAAAAGAGGGAGATACGGTGCTAAAAGCAGACGCCTACCGGGAAGGCGTAAGTTTTCGGGCCCAACTTGCGCGGTTTCCCATTTTTCGTCATATCTCCATCGTTAATCATCGGATTGACCCCATTCTGAAGGCAACGTGAAGTTAACTCAAAGACGTAAAAACTTCTGTTAGTGAAAATGAGGAAATCGAGTTTTATGTGAGTTATATTTGATGAGGAACGCGAGGCATCGATGACATGTATTATAGAACTTCTTCTTTGTGCGGTTTAGAATTGGTAAACGCGCAATCCGACGATCACAAACCAGCCTGTAGTTGTAGCCCTCTTTGTTAGCTTCGCAACGACAACAAAACATGGTCAAATGGATTAGAAACGAGGAAGATATGGTGCTAAAAGCGGGACGCCTACTCGGGAAGGCATAATGTTTTCGGGCCTAACTTGTACGGTTTCCCAATTTTTGTCATATCTCCCTCGTTAGTCATCGGATTGACCCCGTTCTAATGGCAACGCAAAGTTAAATCACGTACGTAAAAACTTCGTTAGTGAAAATGAGGAAATCAGGATTTATGTGTGGTATATTTGATGAGGAACGCGAGGCATCGATGACACACGTTATAGCCCTTCTTCCTGTGTGGTATAGAATTGGTAAACGCGCAATCCGACAATCACAGCCGGCTTGTAGTCGTAGCCGTCGAGTTGGCTTCGCAATGAAAGCAAAACAGAGTTAAATGGATGAGAAACGAGGGAGATATGGTGCTAAAAGCGTACGCCACTCGGGAAGGCATAATGTTTTCGGGCCCAACTTGCACGGTTTCCCAATTTTTGTCATATCTCCCTCGTTTGTCATCGGATTGACCCCGTTCTAATGGCAACGCAAAGTTAACTCACGGTACGTAAAAACTTATGTTAGTGAAAATGAGGAAATCGGGATTTATGTTAGGTATATTTGATGAGGAACGCGATGCATCGATGACATGGGTTATAGCACTTCTTGCTGTGTGGAATAGATTTGGTAAACGCGCAATCCAACAATCACAGCCAGCCTTTAGTCGTAGCCCTCTGAGTTAGCTTCGCAATGACAGAAAAATAGGGTCAAATGGATGAGAAACGAGGGAGATATGGTGCTAAAAGCAGACGCCTATCGGGAAGGCGTAAGGTTTTCGGGCCCTACTTGCGCGGTTTCCCAATTTTAGTCATATCTCCCTCGTTAGTCATCAGATTGACCCCGTTCTGATGGAAACGCAAAGTTAACTCACAGACGTAAAAACTTCTGTTAGTGAAAATGAGGAAATCGGGATTTGTGTGAGGTATATTTGATGAGGAACGTGAGGCATCGATGACACGCATTATAGTGCTTCTTGCTATGCGATTTGGAACTAGTAAACGCGCAATCCGATTATCACATCTAGCTCGTAGTCGTAGCCCTACGAGTTAGCTTCGCAATGACAGCAAAACGGGGTCAAATGGATGAGAAACGAGGGAGATATGGTGCTAAAAGCGTACGCCTACCGGAAGGCGTAAGGTTTTCGGGCCCTACTTGCGTGGTTTCCCAATTTTTGTCATATCTCTCTCGTTAGTCATCGGATTGACCCCGTTCTAATGGCAACGCAAACTTAACTCACAGACGTAAAAACTTATGTTAGTGAAAATGAGGAAATCGGGATTTATGTGAGGTATATTTGATCAGGAACGCGAGGCATCGATGACACGCGTTATAGCACTTCTTGCTGTATGGTAAAGATTTGGTAAACGCGCAATCCGACAATCACAGCCAGCCTGTAGTCGTAGCCCTCTGAGTTAGCTTCACAATGACAGCAAAACAGCGTCAAATGGATGAGAAACGAGGGAGATATGGTGCTAAAAGTAGACGCCTACCGGGTAGGCGTAAGGTTTTCGGGTCCTACTTGCGCGGTTTCCCAATTTTTGTCATATCTCCCTCGTTAGTCATTGGATTGACCCCGTTCTGATGGGAACGCAAAGTTAACTCATAGACGTAAAAACTTCTGTTAGTGAAAATGAGGAAATCGGGATTTATGTGAGGTATATTTGATGAGGAACGCGAGGCATCGATGACACGCGTTATAGCGCTTCTTGCTGTGCGGTTTAGAACTGGTAAACGCGCAATCCAATAATCATAGACAGCCTGTAGTCATAGCCCTCTGAGTTAACTTCGCAACGAGAGCAAAACAGGGTCAAATGGATGAGAAACGAGGGAGATATGGTGCTAAAAGCAGACGCCTACCGGGAAGGCGTAAGGTTTTCGGGCCCTACTTGCGCGGTTTCCCAATTTTTGTCATATCTCCCTCGTTAGTCATCGGATTGACCCCGTTCTGATGGCAACGCAAAGTTAACTCACAGACGTAAAAACTTCTGTTAGTGAAAATGAGGAAATCGGGATTTGTGTGAGGTATATTTGATGAGGAACGCGAGGCATCGATGACACGCATTATAGTGCTTCTTGCTGTGCGGTTTGGAACTAGTAAACGCGCAATCCGATTATCACATCCAACCTGTAGTCGTAGCCCTCTGAGTTAGCTTCGCAATGACAGCAAAACAGGGTCAAATGGATGAGAAACGAGGGACATATGGTGCTAAAAGCAGACGCCTACCGGGAAGGCGTAAGGTTTTCGGGCCCTACTTGCGCGGTTTCCCAATTTTTGTCATATCTATCTCGTTAGTCATCGGATTGACCCCGTTCTAATGGCAACGCAAAGTTAACTCACAGACGTAAAAACTTATGTTAGTGAAAATGAGGAAATCGGGATTTATGTGAGGTATATTTGATCAGGAACGCGAGGCATCGATGACACGCGTTATAAAGCACTTCTTGCTTGTGTGGTATAGATTTGGTAAATGCGCAATCCGACAATCACACAATTACACGTAGTCGTAGCCCTCCGAGTTAGCTTCACAATGACAGCAAAACAGGGTCAAATGGATGAGAAACGAGGGAGATATGGTGCTAAAAGCAGACGCCTACCGGGAAGGCGTAAGGTTTTCGGGCCCTACTTGCGCGGTTTCCCAATTTTTGTCATATCTCCCTCGTTAGTCATCAGATTGACCCCGTTCTGATGGAAACGCAAAGTTAACTCACAGACGTAAAAACTTCTGTTAGTGAAAATGAGGAAATCGGGATTTGTGTGAGGTATATTTGATGAGGAACGTGAGGCATCGATGACACGCATTATAGTGCTTCTTGCTGTGCGATTTGGAACTAGTAAACGCGCAATCCGATTATCACATCTAGCCTCGTAGTCGTAGCCCTCTCGAGTTAGCTTCGCAATGACAGCAAAACAGGGTCAAATGGATGAGAAACGAGGGAGATATGGTGCTAAAAGCAGACGCCTACCGGGAAGGCGTAAGGTTTTCGGGCCCTACTTGCGTGGTTTCCCAATTTTTGTCATATCTCTCTCGTTAGTCATCGGATTGACCCCGTTCTAATGGCAACGCAAACTTAACTCACAGACGTAAAAACTTATGTTAGTGAAAATGAGGAAATCGGGATTTATGTGAGGTATATTTGATCAGGAACGCGAGGCATCGATGACACGCGTTATAGCACTTCTTGCTGTATGGTAAAGATTTGGTAAACGCGCAATCCGACAATCACAGCCAGCCTGTAGTCGTAGCCCTCTGAGTTAGCTTCACAATGACAGCAAAACAGCGTTAAATGGATGAGAAACGAGGGAGATATGGTGCTAAAAGTAGACGCCTACCGGGTAGGCGTAAGGTTTTCGGGTCCTACTTGCGCGGTTTCCTAATTTTTGTCATATCTCCCTCGTTAGTCATCGGATTGACCCCGTTCTGATGGCAACGCAAAGTTAACTCACAGACGTAAAAACTTCTGTTAGTGAAAATGAGGAAATCGGGATTTATGTGAGGTATATTTGATGAGGAACGCGAGGTATCGATGACACGCGTTATAGCGCTTCTTGCTGTGCGGTTTAGAACTGGTAAACGCGCAATCCAATAATCATAGCCAGCCTGTAGTCATAGCCCTCTGAGTTAGCTTCGCAACGAGAGCAAAACAGGGTCAAATGGATGAGAAACGAGGGAGATATGGTGCTGGGTGCGTACGCCTACCGGAAGGCGTAAGGTTTTCGGGCCCTACTTGCGCGGTTTCCCAATTTTTGTCATATCTCCCTCGTTAGTCATCGGATTGACCCCGTTCTGATGGCAACGCAAAGTTAACTCACAGACGTAAAAACTTCTGTTAGTGAAAATGAGGAAATCGGGATTTGTGTGAGGTATATTTGATGAGGAACGCGAGGCATCGATGACACGCATTATAGTGCTTCTTGCTGTGCGGTTTGGAACTAGTAAACGCGCAATCCGATTATCACATCCAACTTTGTAGTCGTAGCCCTCCGAGTTAGCTTCGCAATGACAGCAAAACAGTGGTCAAATGGATGAGAAACGAGGGACATATGGTGCTAAAAGCAGACGCCTACCGGGAAGGCGTAAGGTTTTCGGGCCCTACTTGCGCGGTTTCCCAATTTTTGTCATATCTCTCTCGTTAGTCATCGGATTGACCCCGTTCTAATGGCAACGCAAAGTTAACTCACAGACGTAAAAACTTATGTTAGTGAAAATGAGGAAATCGGGATTTATGTGAGGTATATTTGATCAGGAACGCGAGGCATCGATGACACGCGTTATAGCACTTCTTGCTGTGTGGTATAGATTTGGTAAATGCGCAATCCGACAATCACAGCCAGCCTGTAGTCGTAGCCCTCTGAGTTAGCTTCACAATGACAGCAAAACAGGGTCAAATGGATGAGAAACGAGGGAGATATGGTGCTAAAAGCAGACGCCTACCGGGTAGGCGTAAGGTTTTCGGGTCCTACTTGCGCTGTTTCCCAATTTTTGTCATATCTCCCTCGTTAGTCATCGGATTGACCCCGTTCTGATGGCAACGCAAAGTTAACTCACAGACGTAAAAACTTTCGTTAGTGAAAATGAGGAAATCGGGATTTATGTGAGGTATATTTGATCGAGAACGCGAGGCATCGTGACACGCGTTATAGCCTCTTCTTTGTGCGGTTTAGAACTGGTAAACGCGCAATCCAATAATCATAGCCAGCCTGTAGTCATAGCCCTCTGAGTTAGCTTCGCAACGAGAGCAAAACAGGGTCAAATGGATGAGAAACGAGGGAGATATGGTGCTAAAAGCAGACGCCTACCGGGAAGGCGTAAGGTTTTCGGGCCCTACTTGCGCGGTTTCCCAATTTTGTCATATCTCCCTCGTTAGTCATCGGATTGACCCCGTTCTGATGGCAACGCAAAGTTAACTCACAGACGTAAAAACTTCTGTTAGTGAAAATGAGGAAATCGGGATTTGTGTGAGGTATATTTGATGAGGAACGCGAGGCATCGATGACACGCATTATAGTGCTTCTTGCTGTGCGGTTTGGAACTAGTAAACGCGCAATCCGATTATCACATCCAACCTGTAGTCGTAGCCCTCTGAGTTAGCTTCGCAATGACAAAGCCAAAACAGGTCGAAATGGATGAGAAACGAGGGACATATGGTGCTAGGGTGCGTACGCCACCGGGAAGGCGTAAGGTTTTCGGGTCCTACTTGCGCGGTTTCCCCCATTTTTGTCATATCTCCCTCGTTAGTCATCGTATTTGACCCCGTTCTGATGGCAACGCAAAGTTAACTCACAGACGTAAAAACTTCTGTTAGTGAAAATGAGGAAATTGGGATTTATGTGAGGTATATTTGATGAGGAACACGAGGCATCGATGACACGCGTTATAGCGCTTCTTGCTATGCGGTTTAGAATTGGTAAACGCACAATCCAACAATCACAGCCCGACTGTAGTCATAGCCCTACGAGTTAGCTTCGCAACGATAGCAAAACGGGGTCAAATGGATGAGAAACGAGGGAGATATGGTGCTAAAATCGGACGTCTACCGGGAAGGCGTAAGGTTTTGGGCCCTACTTGCGCGGTTTCCCAATTTTTGTCATATCTCCCCTCGTTAGTCATTGGATTGGCCCCGTTCTAATGGCAACGCAAAGTTAACTCACAGACGTAAAAACTTATGTTAGTGAAAATGAGGAAATCGGGATTTATGTGAGGTACATTTGATGAGGAACGCGTGGCATCGATGACACGCGTTATAACACTTCTTGCTCTGTGGTATAGATTTGGTAAACGCATAATCCGACAATCACAGCCAGCCTGTAGTCATAGCCCTCACGAGTTAGCTTCGCAATGACAGCAAGACAGGGTAAAATGGTTGAGTAACGAGGGAGATATGGTGCTAAAAGCAGACGCCTACCGGGTAGGCGTAAGGTTTTCGGGTCCTACTTGCGCGGTTTCCCAATTTTTGTCATATCTCCCTCGTTAGTCATCGGATTGACCCCGTTCTGATGGCAACGCAAAGTTAACTCACAGACGTAAAAACTTCTGTTAGTGAAAATGAGGAAATCGGGATTTATGTGAGGTATATTTGATGAGG
>CM054802.1:3673414-3700671 GCA_028984105.1 Lavandula angustifolia
TGAGGAACGCGAGGCATCGACGACACGCGTTATAGTACTTTTGTTGTGATGTTCCGAACTGGTAAACGGGCAATCCGACGGTCACAGCTAGCCTATTTTAGTACCGCTTTGAGTTAACGTCACATCGACAGCAAAATGGGGTCAAATGGATGAGAAATGAGGGAGATATGGTGCTAAAAAGAGACTCCTACCGGGAAGGCATAAGGTTTTCGGGCCCAACTTGTGCGGTTTCCCGATATTGCTCATATCTCCCTCGGTAGTCATGGAATTGACCCCATTATGATGGTAACAAGAAGCTAACTTGTAGACGTAACAACTTCTATCGGTGAAACCAAGGAAAACGAGCTTTTGGTGAGGTAGATTCGATCAGGGACATCGACGACAAGCGTTATAGTACTTTTGCTGTGCTGTTTCGAACTGGTAAACGGGCAATCCGACGGTCATAGGTAGCCTGTAGTAGTAGACCTCTAAGTTAATTTCACAACGACAGCAAAATGGGGTCAAATGGATGAGAAACGAGGGAGATATGGTGCTAAAAAGAGACCCCTACCGGGATGGCGCAAGGTTTTCGGGCCGAACTTGTGCGGTATCCCGATTTTGGTCATATCTCCCTCATTAGTCGTTGGATTGACCACAAATGATGGCAACGTGAAACTAACTCGTAGGCGTAACAACTTCTATCCGGTGAAACCGAGGAAAACGGGCTTTTCTTTGAGGTAGATTCGATGAGGAACGCGGGCATCGGCGACGCATGCGTTATAGTACTTTTTCTTTGGCGTTGTTCCGAGCGGACCAGTAAGCGGGCAATCCGGCCGGTCACTGCGGCTAGCACTGTAGTAGTAGCCCTACGAGTTAACTTCGCACGACGACGGAAAACGGGGTCAAATAGATGAGAAACGAGGGAGATATAGTGCTAAAAAGAGACCCCTACGGGAAGGCGTAAGGTTTTCGGCCCGAACTTGTGCGGTATCCCGATTTTGGTCATATCTCCCTCGTTAGTCGGTGGATTGACCCCAATATGATGGGAACGTGAAGCTAACTTCACGAGACGTAACAACTTCTATCGGTGAAACCGAGGAATATAGGCTTTTGGTGAGGTAGATTCGATGTGGAACGCGAGGCATCGATGACACGCGTTATAGTACTTTTGTTGTCTTTGTTCGGGATTGGTAAGCGGGCAATCCGACGGTCCTTTGCGTAGTGCACGTAGTAGTAGCCCTATGAGTTAACTTCACAACGACGGAAAAACGGGGTCAAATGGATGAGAAACAAGGGAGATATGGTGCTAAAAAGAGACCCCTATCGGGAAGGCGTAAGGTTTTCGGGCCCAACTTGTGCGGTTTCCCGATTTCAGTCATATCTCCCTCGTTAGTCATCGAATTGACCCCATTACGAATGCAACGGGAAGCTAACTCGCAGACGTAACAACTTCTATCGATGAAACCGAGGAAAACGAGCTTTTGGTGAGGTAGATTCGATGAGGTAGCGGAGGCATCGACGACACACATTATAGTACTTTTGTTGTGTTGTTCGAGCTGGTAAACGGGCAATCCGACCGGTCACGGCTAGTCCGTAGTAGTAGCCCTATGAGTTAACTTCATAACGACGGGAAAAACGGGGTCAAATGGATGAGAAGCGAGGGAGATATGGTGCTAAAAGAGACCCTTACAGGATGGTGTAAGGTTTTCGGGCCCAACTTGTGCGGTTTCCCGATTTTGGTCATATCTCCCTCGTTAGTCATTGAATTGACCCCATTTACGATGGCAACGTGAAGCTAACTCGCCATGCGTAACAACTCCATCCGCGAAACCTAGGAAACGGGCTTTTGGTGAGGAAGATTCGATGAGGAACGCGAGATATCGACGACACGCGTTATAGTACTTTTGCTATGCTTGTTCGAAGGCGTGGTAAGCGGGCAATCCTACGGTCACGGCTAGCATCATAGTAATAGCCCTCTACGAGTTAACTCCACAAAACGGAAAACGAGGTTCAAATGGACGAGAAATGAGGGAGATATGGTGCTAAAAAGAGACCCTACAAGGGATGGTGTATGGTTTTCTGGGCTTAACTTGTAAGGTATCCCAATTTTTGTCATATCTCCCTCGTTAGTCATTAGATTGACCCCAATATGATGGCGACGTGAAGCTAACTTATAGACATAACAACTTCTATTGGTGAAACCGAGGAAAATGGTCTTTTGGTGAGGTAGATTCGATGAGGAACGCGAGGCATCGACGACACGCGTTATAGTACTTTTGTTGTGTTGTTCGAAGCGGTAAACGGGCAATCCGGCCGGTCACGAGTAGCCTATTTTAGTAGCGCTTTGAGTTAACGTCACAACGACAGGAAAATGGGGTCAAATGGATGAGAAGCGAGGGAGATATGGTGCTAAAATATTGACCCCCTACCGGAAGGCGTAAGGTTTTTGGTGCCAAACTTGTGCGGTATCCCGATTTTGGTCATATCTCCTTCGTTAGTCATTGGATTGACCACAATATGATGGCAACGTGAAACTAACTCATAGACGTAACAACTTCTATCGGTGAAACTGACGAAAATGGGCTTTTGGTGAGGTAGATTCGATGAGGAACGCGAGATATCGATGACACGCGTTATAGTACTTTTGTTGTCTGTTGTTCGAAGCCGGTAAGCGGTCAATCCGGACGGTCCACAGCTAGCATGTAGTAGTAGCCCTCTGAGTTAACTTCGCAACGACAGAAAAACGGGGTCAAATAGATGAGAAACGAGGGAGATATGGTGCTAAAAAGAGACCCCTACCGGGAAGGCGTAAGGTTTTCAGGACGAACTTGTGCGGTATCCCGATTTTGGTTATATCTCCCTCGTTAGTCATTGGATTGACCCCAATATGATGGCAACGTGAAGCTAACTCACAGACGTAACAACTTCTATCGGTGAAACCGAGGAGTATGGGCTTTTGGTGAGGTAGATTCGATGAGGAACGCGAGGCATCGATGACACGCATTATAGTACTTTTGTTGTGCTTATTCCAGGCTGGTAAGCGAGGCAATCAGGCGGTCACGGCTAACTGTAGAACTAGCATTATGAGTAAACTTCGCAACGACAGAAAAATGGGGTCAAATGGATGAGAAACGAGGGAGATATGGTGCTAAAAAGAGACCCCTATCGGGAAGGCGTAAGGTTTTCGGGCCCAACTTGTGCGGTTTCCCGATTTTAGTCATATCTCCCTCGTTAGTCGTCGAATTGACCCCATTACGATGGCAACGTGAAGCTAACTCGCAGACGTAACAATTTCTATCACTGAAACCAAAGAAAATGGACTTTTTGTGAGGTAGATTCGATGAGGAACGCGAGACATCGACGACATGCGTTATATTACTTTTGTTGTGCTGTTCCGAACTTGTAAATGGCCAATCCGACGGTCACAGCTAGCCTGTAGTAGTAGCGCTCTGAGTTAACTTCACAACGACAGCAAAACGGGGTCAAATGGATGAGAAACGAGGGAGATATGATGCTAAAAAGAGACCCCTACCGGGAAGGCGTAAGGTTTTTCGGGCCCAACTTGTGCGGTTTCCCGATTTTGGTCATATCTCCCTCGTTAGTCGTCGAATTGACCCCATTACGATGGCAACGTGAAGCTAACTCGCAGACGTAACAACTTCTATCGGTGAAACCGAGGAAAATGGGCTTTTGGTGAGGTAGATTCGATGAGGAATGTGAGGCATCGACGACACACATTATAGTACTTTTGTTGTCTTTGTTCCGAACCGGTAAGCGGGCAATCCGACGGTCCCGGCTAGTACATGTAGTAGTAGCCCTATGAGTTAACTTCGCAACGACAGAAAAATGGGGTCAAATGGATGAGAAACGAGGGAGATATGGTGCTAAAAAGAGACCCCTATCGGGAAGGCGTAAAGTTTTCGGGCCCAACTTGTGCGGTTTCCCGATATTGCTCATATCTCCCTTGGTAGTCATGGAATTGACCCCATTATGATGGCCACGAGAAGCTAACTCGCAGACGTAACAACTTCTATCGGTGAAACCAAGGAAAACGAGCTTTTGGTGAGGTAGATTCGATCAGGAACGTGAGGCATCGACGACAAGCGTTTTAGTACTTTTGTTGTGCTGTTCCGAACTGGTAAACGGGCAATCCGACGGTCACAGGTAGCCTGTAGTAGTAGACCTCTGAGTTAATTTCACAACGACAGCAAAATGGGGTAAAATGGATGAGAAACGAGGGAGATATTGTGCTAAAAAGAGACCCCTACCGGGATGGCGCAAGGTTTTCAGGCCGAACTTGTGCGGTATCCCGATTTTGGTCATATCTCCCTCGTTAGTCATTGGATTGACCACAATATGATGGCAACGTGAAACTAACTCATAGACGTAACAACTTCTATCGGTGAAACTGAGAAAAACGGGCTTCTGGTGAGGTAGATTCGATGAGGAACGCGAGGCATCGGCGACACGTGTTATAGTACTTTTGTTGTGCTTGTTCCAAGCCGGTAAGCGAGGCATTCGACATTCTACGGTAGTCTATAGTAGTAGCCCTACGAGTTAACTTCGCAACGACAGAAAACGGGGTCAAATAGATGAGAAGCGAGGGAGATATGGTGCTAAAAAGAGACCCCTACAGGGAAGGCGTCGGGTTTCGGGCCGAACTTGTGCGGTATCCCGATTTTGGTCATATCTCCCTCGTTAGTCATTGGATTGACCCCAATATGATGGCGACGTGAAGCTAACTCACAAACATACAAGTTCTATCAGTGAAACCGAGGAATATGGGCTTTTGGTGAGGTAGATTCGATGAGGAGCGAGGCGTCGGCGACACGCGTTATAGTACTTTTGTTGTGCTTTGTTCGAGGCTGGTAAGCGGGCAATCCGGCGGTCACGGCTAGTCTGTAGTAGTAGCCCTATGAGTTAACTCCGCAACGACAGAAAAAAAGGGGTCAAATGGATGAGAAACGAGGGAGTTATGGTGCTAAAAAGAGACCCCTACCGGGAAGGCGTAAGGTTTTCGGGCCCAACTTGTGCGGTTTCCCGATTTTAGTCAAATCTCCCTCGTTAGTCGTCGAATTGACCCCATTACGATGGCAGCGTGAAGCTAACTTCGCAGACGTAACAACTTCTATCATCGAAACCTAGGAAAGCGGGCTTTGGGGAGGTTCGGCGAGAAACAGTGAGGCAACGGCGCGACGCGTTATAGTACTTTTACTATGTTGTTCCGGCCGGTTAGCGGGCAATCCTACAGTCACGGCTAGCCTTTAGTAGTAGCCCCACGAGTTAACTTCGCAGCGATAGGAAAAACGAGGTTCAAATGGACGAGAAATGAGGGAGATATGGTGCTAAAAAGAGACCCCTACCCGAGGATGGCGTAAGGTTTTCGGGCCGAAACTTGTACGGTATCCCGATTTTGGTCATATCTCCCTCGTTAGTCATTGGATTGACCCCAATATGATGGCAACGTGAAGCTAACTCACGAGAGCGTAACAACTTCTATCGGTGAAACCGAGGAAAATGGGCTTTTGGAGAGTTAGATTCGATGAGGAGCGCGAGGCATCGGCGACCACGCGTTATAGTACTCTTGTTGTCTTTGTTCGAAGCCGGTAAGCGGGCAATCCGACGGTCACGCTAGCGTATAGTCCTACGAGTTAACGTCACAACGACAGCAAAACGGGGTCAAATGGATGAGAAACGAGGGAGATATGGTGCTAAAAAGAGACTTCTTACAGGGAAGGCGTAAGGTTTTTGGGCCCTGACTTGTGTGGTTTCCCGATATTGCTCATATCTCCCTCGGTAGTCATGGAATTGACCCCATTATGATGGTAACAAGAAGCTAACTCCTTGAGGCGTAACAACTTCTATCGGTGAAACCAAGGAAAAGCGAGCTTTTGGTGAGGTAGATTCGATCGAGGAACGTGAGGCGTCGACGACAAGCGTTATAGTACTTTTCTTTGTCTTTGTTACGAGAGCTGGTGAGCAGGGCAATCCGACGGTCAAGGTAGCTGTAGTAGTAGACCTACGAGTTAATTTCACAACGACGAGCAAAATGGGGTCAAATGGATGAGAAACGAGGGGAGATATGGTGCTAAAAGAGACCCCTACCGGAGATGGCACGCGGAAGGCGCAATGTTTTCGGGCCCGACTTGTGCGGTATCCCGATTTTGGTCATATCTCCCTCGTTAGTCATTGGATTGACCACAATATGATGGCAACGTGAAACTAACTCATAGACGTAACAACTTCTATCGGTGAAACTGAGGAAAACGGGCTTTTGGTGAGGTAGATTCGATGAGGAACGGAGAGGCATCGGCGACACGCGTTATAGTACTTTTGTTGCCTTTGTTCGAACGTGGTAAGCGGGCAATCCGACGGACACGGCTAGTACGTAGTAGTAGCCCTTA
This sequence comes from Lavandula angustifolia, assembly GCA_028984105.1. Lineage (NCBI taxonomy): Eukaryota > Viridiplantae > Streptophyta > Magnoliopsida > Lamiales > Lamiaceae > Lavandula > Lavandula angustifolia. The sequence goes on from CM054802.1 coordinate 3,679,798, forward strand.
CGAGTTAACTTCGCAACGACAGAAAAACGGGGTCAAATAGATGAGAAACGAGGGAGATATGGTGCTAAAAAGAGACCCCTACCGGGAAGGCGTAAGGTTTTCAGGCCGAACTTGTGCGGTATCCCGATTTTGGTCATATCTCCCTCGTTAGTCGTTGGATTGACCCCAATATGATGGCAACGTGAAGCTAACTCACAGACGTAACAACTTCTATCAGTGAAACCGAGGAATATAGGCTTTTAGTGAGGTAGATTCGATGAGGAACGCGAGGCATCGGTGACACGCATTATAGTACTTTTGTTGTCTTTGTTCCCAAAAAGCGGTAAATGGGCAATCCGACGGTCACTTGCTAGCTGTAGTAGTAGCCCTATGAGTTAACTTCGCAACGACAGAAAAACGGGGGTCAAATGGATGAGAAACAAGGGAGATATGGTGCTAAAAAGAGACCCCTCCAGGGAAGGCGTAAGGTTTTCGGGCCCAACTTGTGCGGTTTCCCGATTTTGGTCATATCTCCCTCGTTAGTCGTCGAATTAACCCCATGACGAATGCAACGTGAAGCTAACTTCGTAGACGTAACAACTTCTATCGATGAAACCGAGAAAAGGGGAAAGGGAGAGGTAGATTCGATGAGGTAAGCGAGGCATCGACGACACACATTATAGTACTTTTGTTGTGTTGTTCCGGGGCGGTAAGCGGGCAATCCGACGGTCACGGCTAGCACGTAGTAGTAGCCCTATGTGTTAACTTCATAACGACGGGAAAACGGGGTCAAATGGATGAGAAACGAGGGAGATATGGTGCTAAAAAGAGACCCCTACCGGGATGGCGTAAGGTTTTCGGGCCCAACTTATGCGGTTTGTCATTGAATTGACCCCATTACGATGGCAACGTGAAGCTAACTCGCATACGTAACAACTTCTGTCACTAAAACCTAGGAAACGGGCTTTTGGTGAGGAAGATTCGATGAGGAACGCGAGGTATCAACGACACGCGTTATAGTACTTTTGCTATGCTGTTCCGAACTGGTAAACGGGCAATCCTACGGTCACAGCTAGCCTGTAGTAGTAGCCCTCTGAGTTAACTTCCTAAAGACAGGAAAACAGGTTCAAATGGACGAGAAATGAGGGCGATATGGTGCTAAAAAGAGACCCCTACCGGGATGGCGTATGGTTTTCAGGCCGAACTTGTAAGGTATCCCAATTTTTGTCATATCTACCTCGGTAGTCATTAGATTGACCCCAATATGATGGCGACGTGAAGCTAACTTACAGACATAACAACTTCTATTGGTGAAACCGAGGAAAATGGTCTTTTGGTGAGGTAGATTCGATGAGGAACGCGAGGCATCGACAACACGCATTATAGTACTTTTGTTGTGTTGTTCCGAACTGGTAAACGGGCAATCTGACGGTCACAGCTAGCCTATTTTAGTAGCGCTTTGAGTTAACGTCACAACGACAGCAAAATGGGGTCAAATGGATGAGAAACGAGGGAGATATGGTGCTAAAAATTGACCCCCTACCGGGAAGGCGTAAGGTTTTCGAGGCCAAACTTGTGCGGTATCCCGATTTTGGTCATATCTCCCTCGTTAGTCATTGGATTGACCACAATATGATGGCAACGTGAAACTAACTCATAGACGTAACAACTTCTATCGGTGAAACTGACGAAAACGGGCTTTTGGTGAGGTAGATTTGATGAGGAACGCGAGATATCGACGACACGCGTTATAGTACTTTTTGTTGCTTTGTTCGAACCGGTAAACGGTCAATCCGGACCCGGTCGCGACGCTAGTACTGTAGTAGTAGCCCTATGAGTTAACTCCACAACGACGGAAAAACGGGGTCAAATAGATGAGAAACAAGGGAGATATGGTGCTAAAAAGAGACCCCCTACCGGGAAGGCGTAAGGTTTTCGGGCCCAACTTGTGCGGTATCCCGATTTTGGTCATATCTCCCTAGTTAGTCGTTGGATTGACCCCAATATGATGGCAACGTGAAGCTAACTCACAGACGTAACAACTTCTATCGGTGAAACCGAGGAGTATGGGCTTTTGGTGAGGTAGATTCGATGAGGAATGCGAGGCATCGATGACACGCATTATAGTACTTTTGTTGTGCTATTCCGAACTGGTAAACGGGCAATCCGACGGTCACAGCTAGTCTGTAGTACTAGCATTATGAGTAAACTTCGCAACGACAGAAAAACGGGGTCAAATGGATGAGAAACGAGGGAGATATGGTGCTAAAAAGAGACCCCTATCGGGAAGGCATAAGGTTTTCGGGCCCAACTTGTGCGGTTTCCCGATTTTAGTCATATCTCCCTCGTTAGTCGTCGAATTGACCCCATTACGATGGCAACGTGAAGCTAACTCGCAGACGTAACAACTTCTATCACTGAAACCAAAGAAAATGGACTTTTTTTGAGGTAGATTCGATGAGGAACGTGAGACATCGACGACACACGTTATAGTACTTTTGTTGTGCTGTTCCGAACTTGTAAACGGCCAATCCGACGGTCCACGCTAGCTTTGTAGTAGTAGCGCTACGAGTTAACTTCACAACGACAGCAAAAACGGGGTCAAATGGATGAGAAACGAGGGAGATATGATGCTAAAAAGAGACCCCTATCGGGAAGGCGTAAGGTTTTCAGGCCCAACTTGTGCGGTTTCCCGATTTTGGTCATATCTCCCTCGTTAGTCGTCGAATTGACCCCATTACGATGGCAACGTGAAGCTAACTCGCAGACGTAACAACTTCTATCGGTGAAACCGAGGAAAATGGGCTTTTGGTGAGGTAGATTCGATGAGGAATGTGAGGCATCGACGACACACATTATAGTACTTTTGTTGTCTTTGTTCCGAGCGGTAAGCGGGCAATCCGACGGTGACGGCTAGCACGTAGTAGTAGCCCCTATGACTTAACTCCGCAACGACAGAAAAATGGGGTCAAATGGATGAGAAACGAGGGAGATATGGTGCTAAAAAGAGACCCCTATCGGGAAGGCGTAAGGTTTTCGGGCCCAACTTGTGCGGTTTCCCGATTTTAGTCATATCTCCATTGTTAGTCGTCGAATTGACCCCATTACGATGGCAACGTGAAGCTAACTCGCAGACGTAACAACTTCTATCACAGAAACCGAAGAAAATAGAATTTTTGTGAGGTAGATTCGATGAGGAACGCGAGACATTGACGACACGCGTTATAGTACTTTTGTTGTGCTGTTCCGAACTGGTAAACGGGCAATCCGACGGTCACAGCTAGCCTGTACTAGTAGCGCTCTGGGTTAACTTCACAACGACAGCAAAACGGGGTCAAATGGATGAGAAACGAGGGAGCTATGATGCTAAAAAGAGAACCCTATCGGGAAGGCGTAAGGTTTTCAGGCCCAACTTGTGCGAGACCCCGATTTTGGTCATATCTCCCCCGTTAGTCGTCGAATTGACCCCATTACGATGGCAACGTGAAGCTAACTCACAGACGTAACTACTTCTATCACTGAAACCTAGGAAACGGGCTTTTGGTGAGGAAGATTCGATGAGGAACGCGAGGTATCGACGACACGCGTTATAGTACTTTTGCTATGCTGTTCTGAACTGGTAAACGGGCAATCCTACGGTCACAGCTAGCCTGTAGTAGTAGCCCTCTGAGTTAACTTCGCAACGACAGGAAAACTGGTTCAAATGGACAAGAAATGAGGGAGATATGGTGCTAAAAAGAGACCTCTACCGGGATGGCGTATGGTTTTCAGGCCGAACTTGTAAGGTATCCCAATTTTGGTCATATCTCCCTCGTTAGTCATTAGATTGACCCCAATATGATGGCGACGTGAAGCTAACTCACGGACATAACAAATTATATCGGTGAAACCGCGGAAAATGGGATTTTGGTGAGGTAGATTCGATGAGGAACGCGAGGCATCGACGACACGCGTTATAGTACTTTTGTTGTGATGTTCCGAACTGGTAAACGGGCAATCCGACTGGACACAGCGCAGCCTACTGGTCACGGCTACTTTAGTAGCGTTGTAGCCTTTGAGTTAACGTCACATCGACAGCAAAATGGGGTCAAATGGATGAGAAACGAGGGAGATATGGTGCTAAAAAGAGACTCCTACCGGGAAGGCATAAGGTTTTCGGGCCCAACTTGTGCGGTTTCCCGATATTGCTCATATCTCCCTCGGTAGTCATGGAATTGACCCCATTATGATGGTAACAAGAAGCTAACTTGCAGACGTAACAACTTCTATCGGTGAAACCAAGGAAAACGAGCTTTTGGTGAGGTAGATTCGATCAGGGACATCGACGACAAGCGTTATAGTACTTTTCTTTGTCTTTGTTCGAGCCGGTAAACGGGCAATCCGGACGGTCGCCTGGGTAGCCTGTAGTAGTAGACCTCTGAGTTAATTTCACAACGACAGCAAAATGGGGTCAAATGGATGAGAAACGAGGGAGATATGGTGCTAAAAAGAGACCCCTACGGGGATGGCGCAAGGTTTTCAGGCCGAACTTGTGCGGTATCCCGATTTTGGTCATATCTCCCTCATTAGTCATTGGATTGACCACAATATGATGGCAATGTGAAACTAACTCATAGACGTAACAACTTCTATCGGTGAAACCAAGGAAAACGAGCTTTTGGTAAGGTAGATTCGATGAGGAACGCGAGGCATCGACGACACGCGTTATAGTACTTTTTGTTGTCGTTGTTCGAACCGGTAAACGGGCAATCCGGACGGTCACGGCTAGCTACGTAGTAGTAGCCCTACGAGTTAACCCGCAACGACAGAAAAACGGGGTCAAATAGATGAGAAACGAGGGAGATATAGTGCTAAAAAGAGACCCCTACCGGGAAGGCGTAAGGTTTTCAGCCCGAACTTGTGCGGTATCCCGATTTTGGTCATATCTCCCTCGTTAGTCGTTGGATTGACCCCAATATGATGGCAACGTGAAGCTAACTCACAGACGTAACAACTTCTATCGGTGAAACCGAGGAATATAGGCTTTTGGTGAGGTAGATTCGATGTGGAACGCGAGGCATCGATGACACGCATTATAGTACTTTTGTTGTACTGTTCCGAACTGGTAAACGGGCAATCCGACGGTCACTCCTAGTCTGTAGTAGTAGCCCTATGAGTTAACTTCACAACGACAGAAAAACGGGGTCAAATGGATGAGAAACAAGGGAGATATGGTGCTAAAAAGAGACCCCTATCGGGAAGGCGTAAGGTTTTCGGGCCCAACTTGTGCGGTTTCCCGATTTCAGTCATCTCTCCCTCGTTAGTCGTCGAATTGACCCCATTACGAATGCAACGTGAAGCTAACTCGCAGACGTAACAACTTCTATCGATGAAACCGAGGAAAACGAGCTTTTGGTGAGGTAGATTCGATGAGGTAAGCGAGGCATCGACGACACACATTATAGTACTTTTGTTGTGTTGTTCCGAACTGGTAAACGGGCAATCCGACGGTCACAGCTAGTCTGTAGTAGTAGCCCTATGAGTTAACTTCGTAACGACAGAAAAACGGGGTCAAATGGATGAGAAACGAGGGAGATATGGTGCTAAAAAGAGACCCCTACCGGGATGGTGTAAGGTTTTCGGGCCCAACTTGTGCGGTTTCCCGATTTTGGTCATATCTCCCTCGTTAGTCATTGAATTGACCCCATTACGATGGCAACGTGAAGCTAACTCGCATACGTAACAACTTCTGTCACTGAAACCTAGGAAACGGGCTTTTGGTGAGGAAGATTCGATGAGGAACGCGAGATATCGACGACACGCGTAATAGTACTTTTGCTATGCTGTTCCGAACTGGTAAATGGGCAATCCTATGGTCACAGCTAGCCTGTAGTAATAGCCCTCTGAGTTAACTTCGCAAATACAGGAAAACAGGTTCAAATGGACGAGAAATGAGGGAGATATGGTGCTAAAAAGAGACCCCTACCGGGATGGTGTATGGTTTTCAGGCTTAACTTGTAAGGTATCCCAATTTTTGTCATATCTCCCTCGTTAGTCATTAGATTGACCCCAATATGATGGCGACGTGAAGCTAACTTACAGACATAACAACTTCTATTGGTGAAACCGAGGAAAATGGTCTTTTGGTGAGGTAGATTCGATGAGGAACGCGAGACATCGACGACACGCGTTATAGTACTTTTGTTGTGTTATTCCGAACTGGTAAACGGGCAATCCGACGGTCACTGCTAGCCTATTTTAGTAGCGCTTTGAGTTAACGTCACAACGATAGCAAAATGGAGTCAAATGGATGAGAAACGAGGGAGATATGGTGCTAAAAATTGACCCCTACCGGGAAGGCGTAAGGTTTTTGGTGCCAAACTTGTGCGGTATCCCGATTTTGGTCATATCTCCCTCGTTAGTCATTGGATTGACCACAATATGATGGCAACGTGAAACTAACTCATAGACGTAACAACTTCTATCGGTGAAACTGACGAAAATGGGCTTTTGGTGAGGTAGATTCGATGAGGAACGCGAGATATCGATGACACGCGTTATAGTACTTTTGGTATGCTGTTCCGAACTGGTAAACGGTCAATCCGACGGTCACAGCTAGTCTGTAGTAGTAGCCCTTTGAGTTAACTTCGCAACGACAGAAAAACGGGGTCAAATAGAAGAGAAACGAGGGAGATATGGTGCTAAAAAAGAGACCCCTACCGGGAAGGCGTAAGGTTTTCAGGACGAACTTGTGCGGTATCCCGATTTTGGTCATATCTCCCTCGTTAGTCATTGGATTGACCCCAATATGATGGCAACGTGAAGCTAACTCACAGACATAACAACTTCTATCGGTGAAACCGAGGAGTATGGGCTATTGGTGAGGTAGATTCGATGAGGAACGCGAGACATCGACGACACGTGTTATATTACTTTTGTTGTACTGTTCCGAACTTGTAAACGGCCAATCCGACGGTCACAGCTAGCCTGTAGTAGTAGCGCTCTGAGTTAACTTCACAACGACAGCAAAACGGGGTCAAATGGATGAGAAACGAGGGAGATATGATGCTAAAAAGAGACCCCTATCGGGAAGGCGTAAGGTTTTCAGGCCCAACTTGTGCGGTTTCCCGATTTTGGTCATATCTCCCTCGTTAGTCGTCGAATTGACCCCATTACGATGGCAACGTGAAGCTAACTCGCAGACGTAACAACTTCTATCGGTGAAACCGAGGAAAATGGGCTTTTGGTGAGGTAGATTCGATGAGGAATGTGAGGCATCGACGACACACATTATAGTACTTTTGTTGTGCTTTGTTCGGGCCGGTAAACAGGCAATCCGACGGTCACGGCTAGCCCGTAGTAGTAGCCCTATGAGTTAACTTCGCAACGACAGGAAAAATGGGGTCAAATGGATGAGAAACGAGGGAGATATGGTGCTAAAAGAGACCCCTATCGGGAAGGCGTAAAAGTTTTCGGGCCCAACTTGTGCGGTTTCCCGATTTTGGTCATATCTCCCCCGTTAGACGTCGAATTGACCCCATTACGCCGGCAACGTGAAGCTAACTTCATGACGTAACTACTTCTATCATTGAAACCTAGGAAACGGGCTTTTGGTCGGGAAGATTCGATGAGGAACGCGAGGTATCGACGACACGCGTTATAGTACTTTTGTCTGTCTTTGTTCCGAGCGGTAAACGGGCAATCCTACGGTCACCGCCTAGCCTGTAGTAGTAGCCCTACGAGTTAACTTCGCAACGACAGAAAATAGGTTCAAATGGATGAGAAATAAGGGAGATATGGTGCTAAAAAGAGACCCCCTACCAGGGATGGCGTATGGTTTTCGGGCCGAACTTCTAAGGTATCCCAATTTTGGTCATATCTCCCTCGTTAGTCATTAGATTGAACCCAATATGATGGCGATGTGAAGCTAACTCCACGCACAACAACTTCTATCGGTGAAACCGAGGAAAATGGGATTTTGGTGAGGTAGATTCGATGAGGAACGCGAGGCATCGGCGACACGCGTTATAGTACTTTTGTTGTGCTGTTCCGAACTGGTAAACGGGCAATCCGACGGTCACATCAAGCCTATTTTAGTAGCGCTTTGAGTTAACGTCACAACGACAGCAAAACGGGGTCAAATGGATGAGAAACGAGGGAGATATGGTGCTAAAAAGAGACTCCTACTGGGAAGGCATAAGGTTTTCGGGCCCAACTTGTGCGGTTTCCCGATATTGCTCATATCTCCCTCGGTAGTCATGGAATTGACCCCATTATGATGGCAACGAGAAGCTAACTTCGATGACGAAACAACTTCTATCGGTGAAACCAAGGAAAACGAGCTTTTGGTGAGGTAGATTCGATCGAGGCGAGGCATCGACGACAAGCGTTTTAGTACTTTTTTTGTCTTGTGCTTACTGGTAAGCGGGCAACCGGTAACCGATGGTCACGGGTAGCCTGTAGTAGTAGACCTCTGAGTTAATTTCACAACGACAGCAAAATGGGGTAAAATGGATGAGAAACGAGGGAGATATGGTGCTAAAAGAGACCCCCCTTAGGGATGGCGCAAGGTTTTCAGGCCGAACTTGTGCGGTATCCCGATTTTGGTCATATCTCCCTCGTTAGTCATTGGATTGACCACAATATGATGGCAACGTGAAACTAACTCATAGACGTAACAACTTCTATCGGTGAAACTGAGAAAAACGGGCTTTTGGTGAGGTAGATTCGATGAGGAACGCGAGGCATCGACGACACGTGTTATAGTACTTTTGTTGCGCTGTTCCAAACTGGTAAACAGGCAATTCGACATTTACAGCTAGTCTATAGTAGTAGCCCTCTGAGTTAACTTCGCAACAACAGAAAACGGGGTCAAATAGATGAGAAACGAGGGAGATATGGTGCTAAAAAGAGACCCCTACCGGGAAGGCGTCAGGTTTTCAGGCCGAACTTGTGCGGTATCCCGATTTTGGTCATATCTCCCTCGTTAGTCATTGGATTGACCCCAATATGATGGCGACGTGAAGCTAACTCACAAACATACAACTTCTATCAGTGAAACCGAGGAATATGGGCTTTTGGTGAGGTAGATTCGATGAGGAACGCGAGGCATCGGCGACACGCGTTATAGTACTTTTGTTGTGCTGTTCCGAACTGGTAAACGGGCAATCCGACGGTCACAGCTAGTCTGTAGTAGTAGCCCTATGAGTTAACTTCGCAACGACAGAAAAAAGGGGTCAAATGGATGAGAAACGAGGGAGATATGGTGCTAAAAAGAGACCCCTATCGGGAAGGCGTAAGGTTTTCGGGCCCAACTTGTGCGGTTTCCTGATTTTAGTCAAATCTCCCTCGTTAGTCGTCGAATTGACCCCATTACGATGGCAACGTGAAGCTAACTCGCAGACGTAACAACTTCTATCACTGAAACCTAGGAAAACGGGCTTAACGGGCACGCGTTATAGTACTTTTGCTATGTTGTTCCGAACTGGTTAACGGGCAATCCTACAGTCACAGCTAGCCTTTAGTAGTAGCCCTCTGAGTTAACTTCGCAACGATAGGAAAACAGGTTCAAATGGACGAGAAATGAGGGAGATATGGTGCTAAAAAGAGACCCCTACCAGGATGGCGTAAGGTTTTCAGGCCGAACTTGTACGGTATCCCGATTTTGGTCATATCTCCCTCGTTAGTCATTAGATTGACCCCAATATGATGGCAACGTGAAGCTAACTCACAGACGTAACAACTTCTATCGGTGAAACCGAGGAAAATGGGCTTTTGGAGAGTTAGATTCGATGAGGAACGCGAGGCATCGACGACACGCGTTATAGTACTCTTGTTGTGCTGTTCCGAACTGGTAAACGGGCAATCCGACGGTCACAGCTAGCCTGTAGTTAACGTCACAACGACAGCAAAACGGGGTCAAATGGATGAGAAACAAGGGAGATATGGTGCTAAAAAGAGACTTCTACCGGAAAGGCATAAGGTTTTTGGGCCCAACTTGTGCGGTTTCCCGATATTGCTCATATCTCCCTCGGTAGTCATGGAATTGACCCCATTATGATGGTAACAAGAAGCTAACTCGCAGACGTAACAACTTCTATCGGTGAAACCAAGGAAAACGAGCTTTTGGTGAGGTAGATTCGATCAGGAACGTGAGGCATCGACGACAAGCGTTATAGTACTTTTGCTGTGCTGTTCGAACTGGTGAACGGGCAATCCGACGGTCACAGGTAGCCTGTAGTAGTAGACCTCTGAGTTAATTTCACAACGACAGCAAAATGGGGTCAAATGGATGAGAAACGAGGGAGATATGGTGCTAAAAAGAGACCCCTACCGGGATGGCACAATATTTTCAGGCCGAACTTGTGCGGTATCCCGATTTTGGTCATATCTCCCTCGTTAGTCATTGGATTGACCACAATATGATGGCAACGTGAAACTAACTCATAGACATAACAACTTCTATCGGTGAAACTGAGGAAAACAGGCTTTTGGTGAGGTAGATTCGATGAGGAACGTGAGGCATCGACGACACGCGTTATAGTACTTTTGTTGCGCTGTTCCGAACTGGTAAACGGGCAATCCGACGGTCACAGCTAGTCTGTAGTAGTAGCCCTCTGAGTTAACTTCGCAACGACAGAAAAACGGGGTCAAATAGATGAGAAACGAGGGAGATATGGTGCTAAAAAGAGACCCCTACCGGGAAGGCGTAAGGTTTTCAGGCCGAACTTGTGCGGTATCCCGATTTTGGTCATATCTCCCTCGTTAGTCGTTGGATTGACCCCAATATGATGGCAACGTGAAGCTAACTCACAGACGTAACAACTTCTATCGGTGAAACCGAGGAATATAGGCTTTTGGTGAGGTAGATTCGATGAGGAACGCGAGGCATCGATGACACGCATTATAGTACTTTTGTTGTGCTGTTCCAAACTGGTAAATGGGCAATCCGACGGTCACTGCTAGTCTGTAGTAGTAGCCCTATGAGTTAACTTCGCAACGACAGAAAAACGGGGTCAAATGGATGAGAAACAAGGGAGATATGGTGCTAAAAAGAGACCCCTACCGGGAAGGCGTAAGGTTTTCAGGCCGAACTTGTGCGGTATCCCGATTTTGGTCATATCTCCCTCGTTAGTCGTTGGATTGACCCCAATATGATGGCAACGTGAAGCTAACTCACAGACGTAACAACTTCTATCGGTGAAACCGAGGAATATAGGCTTTTGGTGAGGTAGATTCGATGAGGAACGCGAGGCATCGATGACACGCATTATAGTACTTTTGTTGTGCTGTTCCAAACTGGTAAATGGGCAATCCGACGGTCACTGCTAGTCTGTAGTAGTAGCCCTATGAGTTAACTTCGCAACGACAGAAAAACGGGGTCAAATGGATGAGAAACAAGGGAGATATGGTGCTAAAAAGAGACCCCTATCGGGAAGGCGTAAGGTTTTCGGGCCCAACTTGTGCGGTTTCCCGATTTCAGTCATATCTCCCTCGTTAGTCGTCGAATTAACCCCATTACGAATGCAACGTGAAGCTAACTCGTAGACGTAACAACTTCTATCGATGAAACCGAGGGTAGATTCGATAAGGTAAGCGAGGCATCGACGACACACATTATAGTACTTTTGTTGTGTTGTTCCGAACTGGTAAACGGGCAATCCGACGGTCACAGCTAGTCTGTAGTAGTAGCCCTATGAGTTAACTTCGTAACGACAGAAAAACGGGGTCAAATGGATGAGAAACGAGGGAGATATGGTGCTAAAAAGAGACCCCTACCGGGATGGCGTAAGGTTTTCGGGCCCAACTTGTGCGGTTTCCCGATTTTGGTCATATCTCCCTCGTTCGTCATTGAATTGACCCCATTACGATGGCAACGTGAAGCTAACTCGCATACGTAACAACTTCTGTCACTGAAACCTAGGAAACGGGATTTTGGTGAGGAAGATTCGATGAGGAACGCGAGGTATCAACGACACGCGTTATAGTACTTTTGCTATGCTGTTCCGAACTGGTAAACGGGCAATCCTACGGTCACAGCTAGCCTGTAGTAGTAGCCCTCTGAGTTAACTTCGCAAAGACAGGAAAACAGGTTCAAATGGACGAGAAATGAGGGCGATATGGTGCTAAAAAGAGACCCCTACCGGGATGGCGTATGGTTTCCAGGCCGAACTTGTAAGGTATCCCAATTTTTGTCATATCTCCCTCGTTAGTCATTAGATTGACCCCAATATGATGGCGACGTGAAGCTAACTTACAGACATAACAACTTCTATTGGTGAAACCGAGGAAAATGGTCTTTTGGTGAGGTAGATTCGATGAGGAACGCGAGGCATCGACAACACGCGTTATAGTACTTTTGTTGTGTTGTTCCGAACTGGTAAACGGGCAATCCGACGGTCACAGCTAGCCTATTTTAGTAGCGCTTTGAGTTAACGTCACAACGACAGCAAAACGGGGTCAAATGGATGAGAAACGAGGGAGATATGGTGCTAAAAATTGACCCCTACCGGGAAGGCGTAAGGTTTTCAGGCCAAACTTGTGCGGTATCCCGATTTTGGTCATATCTCCCTCGTTAGTCATTGGATTGACCACAATATGATGGCAACGTGAAACTAACTCATAGACGTAACAACTTCTATCGGTGAAACTGACGAAAACGGGCTTTTTGTGAGGTAGATTCGATGAGGAACGCGAGATATCGACTACACGCGTTATAGTACTTTTGTTGCGCTGTTCCGAACTGGTAAACGGTCAATCCGACGGTCACAGCTAGTCTGTAGTAGTAGCCCTATGAGTTAACTTCGTAACGACAGAAAAACGGGGTCAAATAGTTGAGAAACAAGGGAGATATGGTGCTAAAAAGAGACCCCTATCGGGAAGGCGTAAGGTTTTCGGGCCCAACTTGTGCGGTATCCCGATTTTGGTCATATCTCCCTCGTTAGTCGTTGGATTGACCCCAATATGATGGCAACGTGAAGCTAACTCACAGACGTAACAACTTCTATCGGTGAAACCGAGGAGTATGGGCTTTTGGTGAGGTAGATTCGATGAGGAATGCGAGGCATCGATGACACGCATTATAGTACTTTTGTTGTGCTATTCCGAACTGGTAAACGGGCAATCCGACGGTCACAGCTAGTCTGTAGTACTAGCATTATGAGTAAACTTCGCAACGACAGAAAAACGGGGTCAAATGGATGAGAAACGAGGGAGATATGGTGCTAAAAAGAGACCCCTATCGGGAAGGCGTAAGGTTTTCGGGCCCAACTTGTGCGGTTTCCCGATTTTAGTCATATCTCCCTCGTTAGTCGTCGAATTGACCCCATTACGATGGCAACGTGAAGCTAACTCGCAGAGTAACAACTTCTATCACTGAAACCAAAGAAAATGGACTTTTTGTGAGGTAGATTCGATGAGGAACGCGAGACATCGACGACACACGTTATAGTACTTTTGTTGTGCTGTTCCGAACTTGTAAACGGCCAATCCGACGGTCACAGCTAGCCTGTAGTAGTAGCACTCTGAGTTAACTTCACAACGACAGCAAAACGGGGTCAAATGGATGAGAAACGAGGGAGATATGATGCTAAAAAGAGACCCCTATCGGGAAGGCGTAAGGTTTTCAGGCCCAACTTGTGCGGTTTCCCGATTTTGGTCATATCTCCCTCGTTAGTCGTCGAATTGACCCCATTACGATGGCAACGTGAAGCTAACTCGCAGACGTAACAACTTCTATCGGTGAAACCGAGGAAAATGGGCTTTTGGTGAGGTAGATTCGATGAGGAATGTGAGGCATCGACGACACACATTATAGTACTTTTGTTGTGCTGTTCCGAACTGGTAAACGGGCAATCCGACGGTCACAACTAGTCTGTAGTAGTAGCCCTATGACTTAACTTCGCAACGACAGAAAAATGGGGTTAAATGGATGAGAAACGAGGGAGATATGGTGCTAAAAAGAGACCCCTATCGGGAAGGCGTAAAGTTTTCGGGCCCAACTTGTGCGGTTTCCCGATTTTGGTCATATCTCCCCCGTTAGTCGTCGAATTGACCCCATTACGATGGCAACGTGAAGCTAACTCGCAGGCGTAACTACTTCTATCACTGAAACCTAGGAAACGGGCTTTTGGTGAGGAAGATTCGATGAGGAACGTGAGGTATCGACGACACGCGTTATAGTATTTTTGCTATGCTGTTTCGAACTGGTAAACGGGCAATCCTACGGTCACAGCTAGCCTGTAGTAGTAGCCCTCTGAGTTAACTTCGCAACGACAGGAAAATAAGTTCAAATGGATGAGAAATAAGGGAGATATGGTGCTAAAAAGAGACCCCTACCGGGATGGCGTATGGTTTTCAGGCCGAACTTCTAAGGTATCCCAATTTTGGTCATATCTCCCTCGTTAGTCATTAGATTGAACCCAATATGATGGCGACGTGAAGCTAACTCACAGACATACAACTTCTATCAGTGAAACCGAGGAAAATGGGATTTTGGTGAGGTGGATTCGATGAGGAACGCGAGGCATCGACGACACGCGTTATAGTACTTTTGTTGTGCTGTTCCGAACTGGTAAACGGGCAATCCGACGGTCACAGCAAGCCTATTTTAGTAGCGCTTTGAGTTAACGTCACAACGACAGCAAAATGGGCTCAAATGGATGAGAAACGAGGGAGATATGGTGCTAAAAAGAGACTCCTACTGGGAAGGCATAAGGTTTTCGGGCCCAACTTGTGCGGTTTCCCGATATTGCTCATATCTCCCTCGGTAGTCATGGAATTGACCCCATTATGATGGCAACGAGAAGCTAACTCGCAGACGTAACAACTTCTATCGGTGAGACCAATGAAAATGAGCTTTTGGTGAGGTAGATTCGATCAGGAACGTGAGGCATCGACGACAAGCGTTTTAGTACTTTTCTTTGCTGTTCGAACTGGTAAACGGGCAATCCGACGGTCACAGGTAGCCTGTAGTAGTAGACCTCTGAGTTAATTTCACAACGACAGCAAAATGGGGTCAAATGGATGAGAAACGAGGGAGATATGGTGCTAAAAAGAGACCCCTACCGGGATGGCGCAATGTTTTCAGGCCGAACTTGTGCGGTATCCCAATTTTGGTCATATCTCCCTCGTTAGTCATTGGATTGACCACAATATGATGGCAACGTGAAACTAACTCATAGACGTAACAACTTCTATCGGTGAAACTGAGAAAAACGGGCTTTTGGTGAGGTAGATTCGATGAGGAACGCAAGGCATCGACGACACGTGTTATAGTACTTTTGTTGCGCTGTTCCGAACTGGTAAACAGGCAATTCGACATTCACAGCTAGTCTATAGTAGTAGCCCTCTGAGTTAACTTCGCAACGACAGAAAACGGGGTCAAATAGATGAGAAACGAGGGAGATATGGTGCTAAAAAGAGACCCCTACCGGGAAGGCATCAGGTTTTCAGGCCGAACTTGTGCGGTATCCCTATTTTTGTCATATCTCCCTCGTTAGTCATTGGATTGACCCCAATATGATGGCAACGTGAAGCTAACTCACAGACGTAACAACTTCTATCGGTGAAACCGAGGAATATGGGCTTTTGGTGAGGTAGATTCGATGAGGAACGCGAGGCATCGATGACACGCATTATAGTACTTTTGTTGTGCTGTTCCGAACTGGTAAACGGGCAATCCGACGGTCACAGCTAGTCTGTAGTAGTAGCCCTATGAGTTAACTTCGCAACGACAGAAAAAAGGGGTCAAATGGATGAGAAACGAGGGAGATATGGTGCTAAAAAGAGACCCCTATCGGGAAGGCGTAAGGTTTTCAGGCCCAACTTGTGCGGTTTCCCGATTTTGGTCATATCTCCCTCGTTAGTCGTCGAATTGACCCCATTACGATGGCAACGTGAAGCTAACTCGCAGACGTAACAACTTCTATGGCTGAAACCAAAGAAAATGGACTTTTTGTGAGGTAGATTCGATGAGGAACGCGAGACATCGACGACACACGTTATAGTACTTTTGTTGTGCTGTTCCGAACTTGTAAACGGCCAATCCGACGGTCACAGCTAGCCTGTAGTAGTAGCGCTCTGAGTTAACTTCACAACGACAGCAAAACGGGGTCAAATGGATGAGAAACGAGGGAGATATGATGCTAAAAAGAGACCCCTATCGGGAAGGCGTAAGGTTTTCGGGCCCAACTTGTGCGGTTTCCCGATTTTGGTCATATCTCCCTCGTTAGTCGTCGAATTGACCCCATTACGATGGCAACGTGAAGCTAACTCGCAGACGTAACAACTTCTATCGGTGAAACCGAGGAAAATGGGCTTTTGGTGAGGTAGATTCGATGAGGAATGTGAGGCATCGACGACACACATTATAGTACTTTTGTTGTGCTGTTCCGAACTGGTAAACGGGCAATCCGACGGTCACAGCTAGTCTGTAGTAGTAGCCCTATGACTTAACTTCGCAACGACAGAAAAATGGGGTCAAATGGATGAGAAACGAGGGAGATATGGTGCTAAAAAGAGACCCCTATCGGGAAGGCGTAAAGTTTTCGGGCCCAACTTGTGCGGTTTCCCGATTTTGGTCATATCTCCCCCGTTAGTCGTCGAATTGACCCCATTACGATGGCAACGTGAAGCTAACTCGCAGACATAACTACTTCTATCACTGAAACCTAGGAAACGGGCTTTTGGTGAGGAAGATTCGATGAGGAACGCGAGGTATCGACGACACGCGTTATAGTACTTTTGCTATGCTGTTCCGAACTGGTAAACGGGCAATCCTACGGTCACAGCTAGCCTGTAGTAGTTGCCTTCTGAGTTAACTTCGCAACGACAGGAAAATAGGTTCAAATGGATGAGAAATAAGGGAGATATGGTGCTAAAAAGAGACCCCTACCGGGATGGCGTATGGTTTTCAGGCCGAACTTCTAAGGTATCCCAATTTTGGTCATATCTCCCTCGTTAGTCATTAGATTGAACCCAATATGATGGCGACGTGAAGCTAACTCACAGACATACAACTTCTATCAGTGAAACCGAGGAAAATGGGATTTTGGTGAGGTAGATTCGATGAGGAACGCGAGGCATCGACGACACGCGTTATAGTACTTTTGTTGTGCTGTTCCGAACTGGTAAACGGGCAATCCGACGGTCACAGCAAGCCTATTTTAGTAGCACTTTGAGTTAACGTCACAACGACAGCAAAACGGGCTCAAATGGATGAGAAACGAGGGAGATATGGTGCTAAAAAGAGACTCCTACTAGGAAGGCATAAGGTTTTCGGGCCCAACTTGTGCGGTTTCCCGATATTGCTCATATCTCCCTCGGTAGTCATGGAATTGACCCCATTATGATGGCAACGAGAAGCTAACTCGCAGACGTAACAACTTCTATCGGTGAGACCAATGAAAATGAGCTTTTGGTGAGGTAGATTCGATCAGGAACGTGAGGCATCGACGACAAGCGTTTTAGTACTTTTGCTGTGCTGTTCCGAACTGGTAAACGGGCAATCCGACGGTCACAGGTAGCCTGTAGTAGTAGACCTCTGAGTTAATTTCACAACGACAGCAAAATGGGGTCAAATGGATGAGAAACGAGGGAGATATGGTGCTAAAAAGAGACCCCTACCGGGATGGCGCAAGGTTTTCAGGCCGAATTTGTGCGGTATCCCAATTTTGGTCATATCTCCTTCGTTAGTCATTGGATTGACCACAATATGATGGCAACGTGAAACTAACTCATAGACGTAACAACTTCTATCGGTGAAACTGAGAAAAACGGGCTTTTGGTGAGGTAGATTCGATGAGGAACGCAAGGCATCGATGACACGTGTTATAGTACTTTTGTTGTGCTGTTCCGAACTGGTAAACAGGCAATTCGACATTCACAGCTAGTCTATAGTACTAGCCCTCTGAGTTAACTTCGCAACGACAGAAAACAGGGTCAAATAGATGAGAAACGAGGGAGATATGGTGCTAAAAAGAGACCCCTACCGGGAAGGCATCAGGTTTTCAGGCCGAACTTGTGCGGTATCCCTATTTTGGTCATATCTCCCTCGTTAGTCATTGGATTGACCCCAATATGATGGCAACGTGAAGCTAACTCACAGACGTAACAACTTCTATCGGTGAAACCGAGGAATATGGGCTTTTGGTGAGGTAGATTCGATGAGGAACGCGAGGCATCGATGACACGCATTATAGTACTTTTGTTGTGCTGTTCCGAACTGGTAAACGGGCAATCCGACGGTCACAGCTAGTCTGTAGTAGTAGCCCTATGAGTTAACTTCGCAACGACAGAAAATAGGGGTCAAATGGATGAGAAACGAGGGAGATATGGTGCTAAAAAGAGACCCCTATCGGGAAGGCGTAAGGTTTTCGGGCCCAGCTTGTGCGGTTTCCTGATTTTAGTCAAATCTCCCTCGTTAGTCGTCGAATTGACCCCATTACGATGGCAACGTGAAGCTAACTCGCAGACGTAACAACTTCTATCACTGAAACCTAGGAAAACGGGCTTAACGGGCACGCGTTATAGTACTTTTGCTATGCTGTTCCGAACTGGTAAACGGGCAATCCGACGGTCACAGCTAGCCTGTAGTTAACGTCACAACGACAGCAAAACGGGGTCAAATGGATGAGAAACGAGGGAGATATGGTGCTAAAAAGAGACTTCTACCGGGAAGGCATAAGGTTTTCGGGCTTGTGCGGTTTCCCGATTTTGGTCATATCTCCCTCGGTAGTTATGGAATTGACCCCATTATGATGGCAACGAGAAGCTAAGTCACAGACGTAACAACTTCTATCAGTAAAACCGAGGAAAATGAGCTTTTGGTGAGGTAGATTCAATCAGGAACGTGAGGCATCGATGAAAAGCGTTATAGTACTTTTGCTGTGCTGTTCCGAACTGGTAAACAGGCAATCCGACGGTCACAGGTACCTGTAGTAGTAGACCTCTGAATAAATTTCACAACGACAGCAAAACGGGGTCAAATGGATGAGAAACGAAGGAGATATGGTGCTAAAAAGAGACCCCTACCGGGATGGCGTAAGGTTTTGGGGCCCAACTTGTGCGGTTTCCCGATTTTGGTAATATCTCCCTCGGTAGTCATGGAATTGACCCCATTATGAAGGCAACATGAAGATAACTCACAGACGTAACAACTTCTATCGGTGAAAATGAGGAAAATAGGCTTTTGGTGTGGTAGATTCGATGAGGAACGCGAGGCATCGACGACAATCGGTATAATACTTTTTCTGTGCTATTCCGAACTGGTAAACGGGCAATCCGACGGTCACAGCTAGCCTATAGTAGTAGCCCCCTGAGTTAACTTCACAACGACAGCAAAACGGGGTCAAATGGATGAGAAACGAGGGAGATATGGTGCTAAAAAGAGACCCCTACCGGGAAGGTGTAAGGTTATCAGGCCCAACCTGTGCGCTTTCCCGATTTTGGTCATATGTCCCTCGTTAGTCATCAAATTGACCCCAATATGATGGCAACGTGAAGCTAACTCGTAGACGTAACAATTCGTATCGATGAAACTGACGAAAATGGGCTTTTTGTGAGGTAGATTCGATGAGGAACGTGAGACATCGACGACACACGTTATAGTACTTTTGCTGTGCTTTCTGAACTGGTAAACGGGCAATTCGACGGTCATAGCTAGCCTGTAGTAGTAGCGCTCTGAGTGAACTTCACAACGACTCAAAACGGGGTCAAATGGATGAGAAACGAGGGAGATATGATGCTAAAAAGAGACCCCTACCGAGAAGGCGTAAGGTTTTCGGGCCCAACTTGTGAGGTTTCCCGATTTTGGTCATATCTCCCTCGTTAGTTGTTGAATTGACCCCATTACGATGGCAACGTGAAGCTAACTCGCAGACGTAACAACTTCTATCGGTGAAACCGAGGAAAGCATGCTTTTGGTGAGGTAGATTCAATGAGGAACGCGAGGCATCGATGACACGCGTTATAGTACTTTTGCTATGCTGTTCCGAACTGGTAAACGGGCAATCCTACGGTCACAGCTAGCCTGTAGTAGTAGCCCTCTGAGTTAACTTCGCAATGATAGGAAAATAGGTTCAAATGGACGAGAAACGAGGGAGATATGGTGCTAAAAAGAGACCCCTACCGGGAAGGGGTAAGGTTTTCGGTTCCAACTTGTGCGGTTTCCCAATTTTGGTCATATTTCCCTCGGTAGTCATGGAATTGACCCCATTATAATGGCAACGTAAAGCTAACTCGCAGACGTAGCAACTTCTATCGGTGAAATCGAGGAAAATGGGCTTTTGGTGAGGTAGATTCGATGAGGAACACGAGGCATCGACGACACGCCTTATAGTACTTTTGTTGTGCGGTTCCGAACTGGTAAACGGGCAATTCGGCGGTCACAGCTAGTCTGTAGTAGTAGCCCTCTGATTTCACTTCGCAACGATTGAAAAATAGGGTCAAATGGATGAGAAACGAGGGAGATATGGTGCTAAAAAGAGACCCCTACCGGGAAGGGGTAAGGTTTTCGGTTCCAACTTGTGCGGTTTCCTGATTTTGGTCATATCTCCCTCGTTAGTCATCGAATTGACCCCATTATGATGGCAACGTGAAGCCAACTCACAGACGTAAGAACTTCTATCGATGAAACTGAGGAAAACGGGCTTTTGGTGAGGTAGATTCGATGAGGAACGCAAGGCATCGACGACAAGCATTATAGTACTTTTACTGTGCTGTTCCGAACTGGTAAACGGGCAATCCGACGGTCACAGGTAGCCTGTAGTAGTAGCCCTCTGAGTTAACTTCACAACGACAGTAAAACGGGGTCAAATGGATGAAAAACGAGGGAGATATGGTGCTAAAAAGAGACCTCTACTGGGAAGGCGTAAGGTTTTAAGGCCCTACTTGTGCGGTTTCCCGATTTGGGTCATA